>CAJHUC010002998.1:0-131568 GCA_905146915.1 Ostreobium quekettii | reverse complement strand
ACCCGGATCCGTTAATAACGGACGAGGGTGCCGTCCGTTAAATATCCGTTAATTTAGCGGACCCCGCTCTCTCTCTTGCTGATGTGGCACGGATGGCAGCGGACGGCTGGTGCCAGTCAGCGGACTCTGCGGATTCCGCTTGGGCGTTAACGGATATTTTCCAACGGACTGGAAGCCGCGCACCCCATCCGCTAATTTAGCGGATGGCAGCGGACGTGTGTGCCGAATCAGCGGATGACAGGCAGTAAGTACTGATTTCCGAATCTGCGGATCGGGTTGATTGCCAGCGTGGCTCAGCCAGCGTCCACATACAGCGGACCTTATTTGGTCGCTCTTCTGGTGCTGCCGCCGTCTCCAACCCTTGCCGCCCCACCAGCCACACCATGGAAATAGCACCTGCCGGGCCAAGAGGTAAGGCATACCGCGCGGCGCGCGCATGGGCGGCACAACCAGAAGCCAGGGCAACGCCCTCAGTACTGCCGACCTGGCGGGAAATTCCGGGCCGCGCGGGGTGTTGGGGGGGGGCTCGGATGATCTGTTGGCCGAAAACCTGTCTGTGGCCGGATGCAATCCGCTGCTGATGCACAGGCATAGCGCGCTATCCTGCTTTCTGGCCAGGGCAACGCCCTCAGTACCGCCGACCTGGCGGGAAAATCCGGGCCGCGCGGGGTGTTGGGGGGGGCTCGGATGATCTGTTGGCCGAAAACCTGTCTGTGGCCGGATACAATCCGCCGCTGATGCACAGGCATAGCACGCTATCCTGCTTTCTGGCCAGGGCAACGCCCTCAGTACCGCCGAACTGGCGGGAAAATCCGGGCCGCGCGGGGTGTTGGGGGGGGGGCTCGGATGATCTGTTGGCCGAAAACCTGTCTGGCCGGATGCAATCCGCCGGTGATGCTCAGGCATAGCGCGCGCTATCCTGCTTCCTGGTCAGGGCAACGCCCTCAGTACCGCCGACCTGGCGGGAAAATCCGGGTCGTGGGGGGTCTCGGATTATGTGTGGACTTTGGAAGCCTGGTGGCACATGGCCGGGTGGGAAGATCATGGTCGGGGTTTGACTTCATTCCAGGATTTAACCTGCGACCCTCACCAACTGTGTTGCATTGTAGGTGCGACCAGTGCTGAAACGGAAAGCAGGCAGGGACGCCTTCGACATGAGGGACGTGTAGGCGCGGTGGACGTGTACCTCTGTGCAGCAAGCCTGAGTGTCGCCTATTGTGGCTGGGTGCTATAGGGAACATCGCGGGAAGTCGGGTACAATCGCAATGTTGATTCTAAGGCTGGTAATCCAAGGCTTGTATGCCTCTGGCTGGAAACCATGCATCCATTCGGGCACCTACTGTCCTGCGTATATGTTGGAAATGTACTTAACGCTGTGTGTGGTGCTGCAGCCTCACCAAGCTGCGTCAATGCAGATCCACAAACCATCGGGAGGGGAATGGCGAGCGCAGAGGAGCAGCAAGACGAACCCTCACTTGGTGAGTGGATTACCACTACACTTGCTGAACCGTATTTTGCTGTCGTCTTTGGCGGCTGTGGCTGTGTGTGTTTGTGGGTGGGTAGGGTGCTGCACCATTCTGGCATGGCCACCTCGTTGGTGGCAGTACCCGCCGTCACCTGGCTGGGGAAACCTTGGTAGTTGGTTCCTTCCATGTGGCCATGCACTGCACAGGGTGCACCACTTGTCGCTGCAATACCCATCGTCTTTGCTTACATGCCACCAACATTATCTGGCAGTACCCGCCGTCACCTGGCTGGGGAAGTCTTACCACTTTGTTACTTTTATTTGGCTGCACACTGTACAGGGTATGCTGTATGTCCCTGCAAAACCCATCGCCTATTTCTCCTTATGTGGCATCACCATTTTGTGGCAGTACCCGCCGTCACCTGGCTGGGGAAACCTTGGCAGTTGGTTCCTTCCATGTGGCCATGCACTGCACAGGGTGCACCACTTGTCGCTGCAATACCCATCGCCTTTGCTTACATGCCACCAACATTATCTGGCACTACCCGCCGTCACCTGGCTGGGGAAGTCTTACCACTTTGTTACTTTTATTTGGCTGCACACTGTACAGGGTATGCTGTATGTCCCTGCAGAACCCATCGCCTGTTTTTCCTTATGTGGCATCACTATTTTGTGGCAGTACCCGCCGTCACCTGGCTGGGGAAACCTTGGCAGTTGGATCCTTCCATGTGGCCATGCACTGCACAGGGTGCACCACTTGTCGCTGCAATACCCATCGTCTTTGCTTAGATGCCACCAACATTATCTGGCAGTACCCGCCGTCACCTGGCTGGGGAAGTCTTACCACTTTGTTACCTTTAGGGGGCCGTGCATTGTACAGGGCGTGCTGCATTTCTCTACAATAGCTGTTGTCTTTGCTTTCGTGCTGCCACCAGTATGTGGCAGTACCTGCCGTCACCTGGCTGGGGAATCAGTGTATTATGTGCCTGTGTTAGGTCGGAAGCGGCCCCTCAACAGGGGCCAACGTTATAAGGATGGCCGAAAGCGGCGGCACAGACACAACAGGAAGGGGGGAAGGAAACGTGCAGGGGTGAAAGTCAGGCGGCGGATAGAAGCTGCGCGCGATAGGGAAGCTCTAGCAGATAGATTAGAGGAAATACAAGAAGCGGGGTTGGGTGGCCTGCCCTCGGGGGTGTGGCGGCCCATACAGGACCACCTCGCCCCCAAGGACCAGGCCCGATTAGCCACCGTAAGCGGATACATTAATAATGCATTGGGGGGGGGGCAGAAGGGGCACGGTTCTGAAAGGAACAACACGAGAGACAAAACCCCCCCAGTCTTGGGGAGAATGGCACAAGCGTCGCAGGCAGGAACGCAAACAAGTGGATAGGAATCGCCAGGCTGCATATAAAACACGTCAGTGCGCGGCTATCATAGATTTGGTGCTGCACCGGGGGGAACACATGGTGGGGTATAAGTCTACTAGCAGAAAATATAGAATAACTGAACCGTCGCTAAGACGCCTGGAAGAAAGACTCTCTGAAGACGATTTTTTTTCACAGGTTGGGTGGGAGTTCAATGTCATGGACTCCGGCCTCCTAACAGGGAGTGACACGGAGACTTCCTCCGATGGGGATTAGTTTTTTTAACAAAACAACTTATCTGATTGTGAGGTGAAGTCCAAGTACCGCCTGCCACCGGTGAGGAAGATGACATTCGCTGAACAATCCATGGATGTGAGACGCTTTTCTGCCTTTTTTTTCACAGAAGAAAGTGGCCTCAGACCGTCCTTGTAACATCTGAAATCCATCGTCGAATATATGTTGCCTCGGTTATTTACGCAATGGACGTGTGCGCCAGGCTCTGTTGGCGGCGATGGTGGTGTTGACCTCGCAGCATTTGTTGCTGAGCGAGGAGTCCCAGACGCACATGATGTTCCTGCTGGGAGGGGTGTGTTGAGCTCTGCGGACACTGATTCGCTTGGAGGTGCATCGCCAAGTTCGAGTGTCATTGTGGTGGAGGCTGTGCCACAGCGCAAGGCCAAGAGAAGGCGTCTGACCACCCCCGAACCGCTTGCTACGGCTGCTGATGTGCGGACTCCACAGCAGGAACAGCAAGCACTAACTGCAGCAAAGCAGTCCCCGCACGTGGTGGCGACCTTGGAGGAAGGGTCGCCGAGGACACGCCGCAAAGGCCGCCACCGCAAAGGGGATCCAGGCCACCAGGAATGGTGTAGAGAGGGGTTTACTGTAGAAGAGGTGTCAGGGCCCGACAAAAGACCACTTTCCATTACTGCTACTTGCCGGTTGTGTATGGGGAGGGGCATTGCCAAGGAATACAAAGTGTTGTCATACAACCCGGGAAAGAAGTACACGAACAGTGCCAATTGGACGGGGCCCTCAAACCATTTGAAAGAGAAACATGGCGTTTACAGTATTGACGCACTTCGAGACAAACTTAGTAATCCTGCGGCCAACCAGCAGATGAAATTGGGTACATCATTGGAAACCTACCTAGAGACATGGCACCCTAGACTTTCAGAATGGAACAGGGCGGTGGCCCACGTTGCCCGGTACGTCAGTTTTGCTAATGCACCATACCACCTGGCTCAGACGGCGCCCTTCGTTCGTTTAATGCAAGCCTTTATTCCCCGTTGGCCATCTATTAGTAAGCAAACAATTGTGAGGTCGGTGGCGAGACAGGCCAATGACATCAAGCGGGAAATAAGGGAAGAGGTGTCCCAAATCCGAGACGAGTCGAGAGTTGCCATGACAACGAACATTTGGACAAGCAGGAACACGCACCCGTTCATAACAGTGACATTGCATTGGGTGGATGCCGATTGGAGCATGAAGAAACGCATACTGGGTGAGTTTGGATGGCATATTCTGTGTCCTATGATATTTTCAATATTCGTGGTTGTCAATTTTTTACTGTTTGCATACATGCCGTGATTAGTGACCACTCCTGTGTGCTTTGCCAACCGTGTCATGTGCACTCGCTGCGCTAGTACCGGCCTTCACTGGCCGGGAATTACGCCTGATTGAACATGAATCGTGGATGCTATGTTGCCGTGGCACGATAGCCATCAGTACTGGCCCGCCATCGGCCAATGCTGTGTGACATGTCATGAGTATCAATTCTTTACTGTTTGCATGCATGTCGTGATTAGTGACCACTCTTGTGTGTTTTGCCAACCGTGTCATGTGCACTCGCCGCGCTAGTACCGGCCTTCACTGGCTGGGAATCACGCCTGATTGAACATGAATCGTGGATGTTGTGTTGCCATGGCACGATAGCCATCAGTACTGGCCCGCCATCGGCCAATGCTGTGTGACATGTCATGAATATCAATTCTTTACTGTTTGCATGCATGCCGTGATTAGTGACCACTCCTGTGTGTTTTGCCAACCGTGTCATGTGCACTCGCTGCGCTAGTACCGGCCTTCACTGGCCGGGAATCACGCCTGATTGAACATGAATCGTGGATGCTGTGTTGCCATGGCACGATAGCCATCAGTACTGGCCTGCCATCGGCCAGTGTAGTATGACGTATATCATGTGCAAAAGGTAACCCCCGTCTTTTAAAGCACAACACGTTGGTGGTGACAGGGACTACCAGCTTCCCTGGGAGCCACACTGCAGACGCAATAAGCCGTGTCTTGCTAAAGATCCGATTGAAGTATGGCCTGCACCCTGTAGTTCCGCGTGACCAAGTCATGACGGAGTCGGAGATGGAAGCGGACCCTGTGCGTGCGTTTCAGGACGAGTCGCCATGCGATCGTGTGGCTCTCACCACGGACTGCGCCTCCAATATGATTTCAGCAGCCGAGAAGAAGGATATTTTTGATTGGCACCCCTACATTTGCCATCTGTTAAATACCGCAGTCAAGGCCGCTTTCCAAAATGTTGACGAGTTTCAGCAGCTCATGCAGCCGCTTCGCGAATTGGCAACTCATTTTCACAAATCGCCCACTGCTTGGAGTGTTTTCCGCCGCGTGCAAAAGAAGCTGCTAAAGGAGGCAAGGGCCGGCAATGTATCATCAGATGATGAGGAGGAGGATTACTCGGGTGTAAGGGAAGATGATGATGTTGCTGTGTTGCCCGATGATCCTGATGCAGATCTGACGGTTCCTGACAATGAAATGGAGCAGGCTTGTCCAAAGCGAATATTGCGTCTGGGGACTTGGTGCCCGACGAGGTGGAACAGCATGTATTTTCTGATTAAGAGGGCGGTTTTGTTGGAGAGAAGCATCCGCGAGTATACAGCAAACGCGAGAATTGCTAAGATCATTATACCAGCATCTGGGTGGTGCATTTTCAAACAAGTGCTGCCAGTCCTGGAGTGTATACGGGAATTGTCTGAGCGATGTGAGGGGGACGACTACATCACCATATCGGATGTCTTATAATGTACTGAAGTTGCTTTACGACCGGCTGTATGTCAGTGACACCGATGCACACGCAAAACCTGTGTTGCATGACTTCGCCTTTGAGTTCACACAGAAATTGTGTGCGGATTGTGATAATGTCAATCTAATATATTGCTGGGCATTAGCGGCGGCTGTGGACGGAAGGAGGAATACATTGCACCGGATGAGGAGGATCTGGAACAACGCTGACGATTGGCCGAATGTGGTGGAAGAATATGACACCCTGGCAAAGTTCCAAGCGATGTTGAAGAAAGAGATGACGGTATTGGTGAGTTGAGGTCTGATTTGTGGCCTTTGCCTTTGTGAATGTCTGCATCCAATTGTTGATAGTTTTTGCTTGTGTGAATAACAGCATGCATATGACTTCTGCAGTTGAGGCACGTGGTGAAGGCGCCCGAAGTCCAATCCTCGGGCTCATCATCCCATGAGGCTGCAGCACAGGCTGTGCAGCAGAGCTGGCTTGACGCGGCATCACCCCCACCTAAGGGACCACTACGTTTCCGACGATCAAAGAGGAGAAGACGGGCCCCATCCTCCCCACAGCATATGGACCCCATCGAGGCCGAAGTCGAAAGGGGGTTTGAATTGAAATGGACACCAGCATGTGAGTATCAAAAGAAATGGAGTGCAGGGGATTGGTGGCGAGAGAATCATACCAGCTTCCCCTTGGTGGCCAGGTTTGCACGTCGAATACTAGCAACACAGGTGAGTGGTTGAGTACAACTGGCTATGCATACATGCCACAGTGCCCTTATGAAGTTCACAGGCTGAGAAGTACTGAGTATTTTTGGTTGTGTTGCAGGCCTCCAGCGCCAGTAGTGAACGATCTTTTTCCAAGGCCGGTCTAATAGTTCGGGCCAAGCGCATGGTTCTCAAGCCCGAGAACGTGGATCATTTAAGCTTACTAGGGTGGCAGATGGCAGAGAGTGGATGGTCGCAGCAGAAGCTAGCGCATCGACGCACGAAGGGGGGGAAGGGAGGGAAGGGAGGGAAGGGAGGGAAGTAGTGACTTTGGATTCCAAAGTTTGGATCACCACCGGTGACCACCCTCGTTGCCCCGGCGCGGAAACTGTGGAGTACCGCCGCAGCAAGGGTGCGGTTACCATAGAGATAGAAGATAAGATATCATGACTTGTAATATTCCGTTGTCCTGTGTTGATGTGCAAACCTTGAACACACTATGTTGAGTGGTGGATGAACCTTGGGTATCATATAGATAGAAGAAAATTTTATTCAAGAAATGCGTCCCAACAAGTACTGCGATTGGTGGATAGACTTTACAGTCGCTGCCCTAGCGTGGAAACTTCTAGAGTACCGCCGCAGTGAGGGTGCAATAGGTAGAGATGGACGATAACAAATAACGACTCGTATTATTCATTGCCCGTTTTCATGTGTTGAGCTGTTGAACTTTGACGTACTATGTTGGATGGGCTTTACACTCGCTGCCCTGGCGTGGAAACTGTGGAGTACCGCCGCAACAACCCATCGTTATATGTGATACGTATCACCCATTCCCAAGTATGTTGAGTGGCTCAACTGTGTTCAGAGGTGAACCCTCTTTGCCGCCTGCCTCAAGTGATGTGGGTGTTTGTGTGTCCGCATTTGGTATTGCAACTATGCCGAACCCTTGCTGCAATGACCGGGAAGACTTGCAATGGGAGTGTGGTGCGCACTGCGTACTATGCAGCAGTACCAGCCGCAGCAAGTGGTGCAGGTTGGCATGCCATACACTGGAACTTTACACACGGCTTGTGTGTTGTTCAGTTCTCCAAAACACTCCATGTATTACAAAACGCAGAATACATGACCTGGAAAACGCCCACACACGTTTATGAAGCGTGCAACCAACACAATTCGAGCTGCTGCAAAATGGAAACCCCTGGCAACTTCGCCTTGACCTTGCCGTGGCTGGAAAGCAAGTACCTACAGGACAGAACGGACCAAAATTATGAATCCACGGATGTTTTGTCGCGGACCGGACGCCGCGCACGCCCTCCGTTAATTTAACGGCAAATAACGGTGAAGAAAAAGTGAGAGCCGGATTCTGCGGACGGCAGTACGGCAAACAGCGGACCGGATGTTACCGGACGAATATCACACTCACTTTTACGAACCGGACGCAACGGAGCAGACGGTACCCGAGTGTGGCCACCTCTACCCTTGAGTGGCCACCTCTAGTGTAGATCAGTAGGGGGGATGTGAGCTAGGTATTGTGGTTGTTCTCTGATTGGGTGCATCTGTGCAAAGGTGTAGGAACTGCCAGTCGAGAGGCATTGAGTTGGATAAGAGTGATGCCTTTCTTATATATCTGATCATGAGTTGGAGGTCAGTGCAGAAAAGACCACTATAGCAACAACAGTGCTATGTGGCAAATCAGGTCTTGCATTGATATGAGCAGGCTTTGAGGTTGTCCAGTCACACCATTGGAACTATAAAAAAAATTACATGGCTAGTGAGAGATGTGTTGTGGTGGACTGGAGGGACTTTAGAGCAATCATGGGCTCTAAGGTGGTCTGATAGAAGTTGCAAAAGCATTCGAGGTATTCTGCAATGGCACAGAGGGAGTAAGTTATGGTTGGGTAGTTACTCGATTTGATAGCACAACATAACTCTAGTTGTAGGAAAAGCTGTCTGGGGAGCTTACCTTGAGTTGTTGTGACATGTGGAATCAAGCGAGTCTTCATTGCTAGCATGAAAAGACATTACTGACTAGTGTATGGGTATGTGAACAAAATTGTGGCCTAGACTCTCAGAGGTGTATAATTTTATGGTGGGCCACTGAGTGATAAACCCATATCAGTAGGGAACCAGCTGTTGATACCCTGTTATAGGTTGCCTGAGGGAATTAAAAGACGAGTGATGGGTAGTCTGACCAAAGGCAGCTGGAATTTCTGGAAAAAACAATGGGGATTAATAGTTGATATTTGGTTGTGGTGGTTGTGATAAATGGGCAGGTTATTTATCTGATAATGGAAAAAAATGCAGTGGTTCAAGCTCATGTATTTGAAAATTCTTTATTCTGGAGATTTTTTTGTTCGCGGATGGGCAGGTTGGATCTCTGGCATCCCCCACATGCACAAAATCATTTTTCACCCGTGCTTTATGTATGCATGTTAGGGTCTGGTCTTAGTGGATGATTGGGAGATTCAAGGGAAGCCCACAGTGGCAATCATAGCCACTTGTGATGGTGTTAGGGATGGCCGGTGAGAGACACCGGGAGGCAGTTCAGCATTACTGCCGGGTTAGAGGCGATGACTTCTGAGTCAGGTGTCAGAGAGGTAAGCTGGTTCACACACTACCAGGTCAGTAATATCGCAGAAATTTGGGATTAGGTTTACCAGATTACCTGATTCCTCTATTTAGCTCAGCTGCGGATCAAAATGCGTTGATTTTGGTGTTGTGGTAGAGGAAGGCGCAGGGTGGAAAAGATGCCAGGCCTAGCAAAACTCCGAGCTGAGGTACCTTACAGTCTCTTGGATGCAACTTTACAGGGCGCCTTTTTCGGTGGGACCAGCCCTTGCCAAGAGTGGCGAGGACCCTGGGTTGCAGTGTGAGAGGATAGAGACTGGTCCAGTTTTATTGCTGTGGGCCACCCCAGTCCCAAAAACTGGATTTATGGGACCACTGTTCTGAGGGTTTTAGCAGTGGTGATAGGCATGGGTATGCCAGGGTTGTGAGTTGATGGAGCAGTGGGTCTTGCACATGACTAGCTGCGACTGTCCATGACCATGATCTATCTGATTGGAGAATCTGGTGGTCTGTAAGCGATTACTACCAGAATAGCTCCCAGTGCTATATGTATAGGAGCACTAGTGGCATCTTATCTGACCTTCATTTCCACAAAACTGCATAGTGGTATTTGATGATGGGAGCAGTTGGTCTGGAGGTTGGGATGTGACATGGTGTCAGATCATCTATAGAGGTCTGCTATCGATAGCATATTGTTCCATCTCTTCAGCGCATGTTAGTGTCATACCCCAAGTGCAACTGGGGACAAAAAGCGTTTGACTATGGTTTCTACAGCTGTGAGACTATGAGTACTTGGCACGGTAGTGAGCAGGGTGGCAGGGTATATGTGTTGCCTTGTCATATATCGCCGAGGACATCGATGTACCCCAGGGGGGTGTAGCCATAGTGAGGGGACCAGCGGATAGATGGTTAGAGAACTTCATGTCTCAGATTGCCTTTTCTTAGATACAAACATCGAGGTCATATAGTGATGGATCTGGTGAGGACCTTTGCTCTGATGTTTGTGGGCCAATGACTGGTCAGATGCATGAGCGAGTGGATAGAGGTCGGTGTATGTTCTTGAGCGGCTGTGATTCTCGATAGCAACTGGGTATTTTGGAGGCGTTCCCCCGGTCGGTATAAAAATAGGGGTAGCCTGGCCAGTGGATGTCCCTCCCGGCAATTATAATAGGAGGATGCCAAAAGTCGCCACGAGCGCCCTCCCGGCATTATAATAGGAGGCGCCGTATGCACAGAGGTGGGCCCGGCCAAATGGCATAGGAACGGGAACAGGAACGGTGTCTGTCCCCATCCCAGGAACGGACCCATCCCCGTCCCCGTCCCAGTCCGTCCCAGTCCGTTCCAGTCCGTTCCAGTCCGTTCCTGGGCCGTTCCTCAGGAACGGATTTGGGCCGGATCTGGGCCGGGCCGGAACGGAGTTGGAACGGGTCCGTTCCTGCCCAGGGACGGGTCCGTCCCGGCTCAGGAACGGGCCCATTCCTGACATGGAACGGCCCCGTCCTTGTCCGTTCAGGTCCGTTCCTGTCCGTTCCTGTCCGTTCCCCAGGAACGGACCATGCGAATTGGAGGTTGGGGGGGGCACTGGCGGACCAGTGCAAGTTACGGAGGCATTCATAAGGCCGGATTCAGGGCCAAGAGGCACATTTTCACAGGGACACCTAACTTGCAGCAAAGGCAACATGCACATTACCCAATGTACAAGCTGGACATATAGCCAAAATTAAAACAAGTCACACACTGAGCCATGGGCCAATTCGAGACAAGCCAATAGAACCCGGAAAATTACAACTTGCAATTTACAAGTTGGTGTTGCCAGACAAAAATGTCAGCTGCTCAATGCGTTCGTCCCCCAGAGATGCCCGCCGAGATCGCACAGTATGGCCGGATACCGAGAAGCCCCGTTCTGACGAACCACTTCTGGCCGGTACACACAATGAGTGCCGGGCCACCCACGCCACTATGGGCCATCGAGCACTATTCCGTGCCCAATAATCTAGTGCATCCTCCTCTTGTGGGGTACCCGGCTCACACAAACTCCAACGTTCCGTTAAGAACTCCTGAACGTGTCGTGCGATCAACCGCTGTGTGGCATCCGTCAGTTCGCCGCCCGCTGTACCGCCCGTTGCACCGCCCGCAGGTTGGCTAGGCCCCGCGGCACCGCTTGCCCTTGGGCCCCGTTGCCATGTTGCATCATAATCCTCCTCAGAGCTAGTGTCAAACGTCTTATGCCCCATGCGCTTCTCCCTCGACTTGCGCACGGGCCGCTGTCCAGGATGGGGCGGCAGGGCTGCTTGCCCCGATGCCTCTGACCACCCAATGTCCTTCGCGAATTTAAAACACAACTCCAGCAGCTCAGCCGACATGTCCTCCATCACGGCATCCACCGACACGAACTTCTCCCTGATGGGTTCCAGTACCTTTATGTAGGACCCCAGGGTAGCCTTCCAGGCATACACTGCACACACACCATGCAATTCATCAGCACTACTTCTGACCTTTTATACGTGTTTTTGAATATATGAATGACACCACAGTGAGAAACAGTACACAACACCAACAACAACATCACTGAGTGATTAGCAACGATCGCTCACCGGTGGGGTCCATCAAAGCCAAAAAGGCCATTTGCCAGACCCACGTGGAGTCGCTGAGGGCCTCTTCTAGTTTGTAGGCCATGTCACCGCAGAATGGCACCAACCCACTGTATGGCCCCTTATTGTCCACGCCGCCCATTTTGTAAAGGAAACGCCGGAGGTGCATCAGCTTGGTGAGAGCCTTGGAGCCCGTAGGGTATGCCTCCGCCTCCAGCCTCTTACAGCACCTCTTGATAGATGCCAAGATTGGGAGGAGGGCCTCCAGGTAGCCCCATTGTGTAATCTCGATGGGATTATCGTATTCGGGGTGCAGCCCAAACCATCTGTCGATGGCCTTCCTCAGGCGCACAGCCCTTTGCAGCATAAAAAATGTACTATTCCATCGAGTATCCACAGACCTCACCAGCTGGAGTACCCTCCGCAGGTTGGGCCTCCTGCCACCTTCACCCGACTCATCGGAGGGCACCTCTGATGCAGACACCCCCTCCTCATCACTAGAAACTACGTTATTACCCTCCCTTATTATTTCCACTTGCAGCCTTCGCAGCTCAGCTGTGGCTTTCGCACTGGCACGCATGTGGTTCACCAACGTGGAGACCCTGCTATCGTAAGGACACATGCACACTGCTGATGAAACAATTCCGAAGCAGCAGCAGCTGCAGCAGTTGCAGCACACACAAATAACCACCAACATATATGCACGCACAGCAACACACACACAAAGACACACCAGCATCATAACTTACCGGTCTATTGCACTGCAAAGCTTTTGGCAGCCTTCGGTATGGGTGGCGCGGACGCGTAGGTTGGTCAGGCCATGGGTCACAACGTTGTGGAGCATGTGGCAGGCACAGCGTGACCAATCTGCCATACCGCCTCTAGGTTGCTCCCCAACCTCATGTGCTGCCAGCTCCCCCCTAATAGCCCGCCTGACGTTGCTCCCAGCGTCCGTGACAAAGGACGGCCACCAGCCGGTCATCCCATACTTCTCCAGCTCCTTGCGGGCCAGGTCCACCACCACTGCATACACAAACACATTGTGACAAGCAACAAACCAGTCAACCAGCTGGTACTTGGGCAGTCACTGCTGCCCATTCACCCCATCATCCCATACTTCTCCAACTCCTTGCGGGCCAGGTCCACCACCACTGCATACAAAAACTGCTTGCGACAAGCAACAAAGGCGAATATCACAAATAACAAACAACACGACCAGCTGCCAGTTGGGTAGTCACTACTACCCATTCACTGCACAACCTCTCACCTTCAGCCATGATGCTCTCCGCCTCCACAGGCACTGACCCCATGCACCTGCTCCGTAGCTGCTACTGGCGGTTGGCATGGCCGTCATGCTGGTGCGTATCCTCCACCCAATGCATGGTCATTAAAAAATACTCTCACCGCGTGCGAGAGCGCCAAAGGTCGCAGGTGAAGGTTGGCCGCACCTTATTCCACTCCTCTATCCCCCGGAGCTTCTGCACCGCCTGACGGTGCATGGATACCACCTGCCATAACAACAAAGACACTATTTTTAGGCTGACAACCAACACAGTTGTGTGCTGCGGACTGTATCACATGGACACCATGGGACAACAAAACATATTGCACACAATGCATGCGACGACGTGGTAACAGCGGACCTCGTTGGTGACGGCCTTCCGGCTGAAGGAGGGGCAGCGGCCGTTGAGTGCCTTGCACATGCGGCGGAAGTTTGGAGACTCAACAACGGATAGTTGAATGCTATCCGCTGCGATCTAGCGGGTGATCGCTGACCGCATTTGCTGCCATGGGGCGGTTCCTGTGGCAAAGGCCTCCTGCTGCATGTAATGTGCCACTCCCACCTCACGGCCCTCCTCAGCCGTCCGCGCAAGAAACTCAGCCATGGGAAAAGCGACACCATCCGCCCGTGCTTTGTCTGCCAGCTCCATGGCAATGGACAGCATCCGTCGCGTGACCTTGTGGTGCCCCATATGCTTTTCCGCAGCCAAAAAGGATGACGACTTGAAGGAAATCCCTTTGCCGCATATGCGGCAAATGATCTTGCTGTGGTCGTCTTCCTTCCCCGTAACACTGTCGTATCTTGCAAGGATGCCAGGCCGCCCCTCCTCTTCTACATACAATGGCTTCACCCACCGGCTGCCGCTCTGCCCAGGCCCCAATGGTGGGGCCACACACCTATTGCTGCCAGAGGTGACCCCCACCCCACCCCCTCCCTCCGTTCGGGCCCGCTTTGCCCTTGAGGGTGCATTCCCACCCTCGCCGCCGGCCGCGCGCTTCACGTCGCTTCCAGAGGCGGCCGCCCCCGATGCCGTCAACGGGGCCCCAGGTGTCGCCACCGGTACAGATGCAGACCCCACCCTGCCACTCACAGACGCCCCCTCGGGATCCCCGGCCGGCAACAGCCCTTCAGATGCCCCAACAGCTGGCAGCTATTGTAGGTTCAGAGCCCCCTCCGCGCTGGGTTCCAAATCCGAGTCCCCCAGGCCCCCCGCCACCAAATGCGAAAAGTCAAACAGGTCCGGGAGTGGGGCACTGCCGCCAACAGACGCCCCCTGGCCTTCCCCCCCTGCCGCTGCCACCGCCGTCCCCGCATGCCCGGATCCCTCACCTTGGGGGGTGGGGGACCGCCTTTCCGGGCGCCCCTCTGTCTGGCCCCGGGCATCCCCTGCCGCAGGTTGTGGGGGGCCGCCTTGGTGATGTCGGGCCGGGGGCCGTGACTCCCCCGCCTTCACCTGCCGCCGCCGCTGCGTCTGCTTGGTCTTGCCACCCATCGCAACAGGCGCAAACTGTGTCGCAGAGGGGCAGGGGCACCACGTTTGTGGACCGTGGGGCGCGCGGCCCATGCGTCAAATCTGATCGCTGCATTCTTATTGGTCCACGCATGAATTTGATGTTGTTATGTATTGTGGAGCGGCTTCTAGAACGAGTTCCAGGACGGCCTGGGACGGCCTTCAGAACGGCCTGGAACGGCCTTCGGAACGGCCTAGAACGGCCTTTGGAACGGCCTGGAACGGACTCTAGACCGGCCTTGGGCAGTACAGGAACGGACTCCTAGGTGGGCCATACCGTCCCAGATCCGTCCCAGTCTGTTCCCAGCCAGGGACGGAGCCGTCCCTGGCCGTTCTTGGGCCTGCCGGCCCAAGGACGGGGACAGACTCCGGTCCGTCCCCGTTCCCATCCCCGTCCCCGTTCCCATCCCCGTCCCCGTTCCTAGTCCGTCCCCGTTCCTGGACGGCCCACCTCTGCGTATGCATCCGAGTGCTGATCTCCGGGCTTAAAATAGGGGTGACCGAAATCGTCTGCAGTGCATCAATGGTTCAGAAGGCAGTCTACTGGGCTTAAGAATAGCAACCTATATTAAATCCAATTGTTTCTCAGTGACTTGGTCTACGGGTAGTCGCATGGGGGAGAAACCTGGATGACAGATGATCAGTTTTACCTTAATAACGGTCGAAGAAGTGGCGACTTTTTTTGTATCGAAATTGAGGAAGTCTTGATGATGGTCGGAAAAAAAATGTACTTCAGTATCAAAATCGAGCGAATTGGCCTTAGCCGGAAAAATATCAGACCTTATTGGAAAAAAAATCAGTAGTTGAATTGTACTGGTCTGATAAAAGTTCTGAGGTAGCTGGGTTGTTGTGGATCAGCTCAGTTCTGGGACTGCTCTTGTGGCAAGAGCAACAAAAATGAAGCTCGACAGAAAACAAGTAACCATGGAGAGAAATGGAAACTAAAATTAGAGCCAGACATGATGCACACTAGGTAGAGTATGTGGTTGTATGGTGGTCTACCTAGCGCACTTGTACCGAGGGCATTATGATTGTTGGACGACTTGGTGGCTTATGGATATGCAACAGAAGTAATAAGCCAAGGTGGAAACTCATTGAGCATTTGCAGTACTGGATCGCTTGAGGGACAGTGGAAGTATGGGATGGATCCTCAATTCAGATTGCATATGTTTGGTGATCATTACCCCAGATTATAGTGGATGTCTGCTTTTTGTGAGTCACGGGATTTGCAGACGGGGTGAGGGTGATACACCAGTGGTATGGGACACTTGGTGCATGAAGCCAAACTTCTGTCTCTGATTTTTAGATCGACTCAGGCAGTTAATAGGGTGGTGATTTGGCTTTAGATGCATAGGAAAAGAGTCCATTAGTTATACATTGGGAAAGCTTTTGATAGAGTACATTGCATTTCTATGGGTAGAGACGTCCACCCATGTGAAATTCATCTCGTAGCAAAAGAAAAAAATGTGTGATTAACTGATTGGCGGTTACTAGGTGAAACGGCCTTTTCACGGCTATGTATTACATCCATTGGTATAGATTGCCGGCGGCTCCAAGTTGTTCAGTGGATTATGGAGTGGGGATTAGTGGATTCTGGAGAGGAAATAGAGGAACCTATGGATAAAGAGCCAATTATATACAAGGTCATTGCAATTGTACTAAGATATCTCAGTGACAGAGAAGACAAGGACGAGAATCCCTAATCTAACAATGAGAGGTAGTTTTTCCTAGATGTTTGGGGGAGTGTGTCATCCACACCTTAGATGAAAAAAATGGGAGTGTGGTCTATATAAAAACAAACCAGTGGGGTATTGACTTTATAGTTGGTGCATTAACTGGACAGCCAAAAGAGGACTTCGGTTTTCGAGGGCGAAAACTACCCCGAGGGGGGAGTACTGTTGTGGAAACACTTGGGGTAGATGTAGTGGACCATTGCTTCTCTCATTATCTTTATATAATGGTGTATAGCTCCATATTTATAGTATAATAGTTTATTTAACCTCTTGGCCTTTGTTGTCTAAATATGCGGATGTATAGGTGACCTAAAGGTGCAGAGCATTGTACTGCAGCCTGGATAATGGGGGCCGAGTACGGGGGGTTGTGGAGCTGTTTTGGTGGTGACCGGTGGCCCGTTTTGTATAGTGCATTGTGGTCATGTCTTAATGTACTAGCACACTTGGAGGTGTGGCGGTCGGACGGGTATTTGGATGCAAGGGGCGAATTGTCTGACTGTAATTGTTCTTTCTGGCTCACTGCCGACTCCCGCGGGGGCGACCGCGCGCCCTCGCTGACCCATGACCGTTGCTGCCACCGGCTGAAGGATGCAGGCCTTGCGACCCCGCGGCCCCGGGCCCTGCTGCGTACTCCGAACAAGCGTGCGCCCCGATTACGCCAGATTTGCACGCCATCGGGCGGAGATCCGAGGTCACCCATAAGGGGTGGACCGGGCGACGGCAGGCACGTGCCGGCTCCAATGAAGAAAACCACGTCACTTACTGCATGGGCTCTGCTGCCATCCGCTGATTCGGTACACACGTCCGCTGTCATCCGGTAAATTAGCGGATGGGGTACGTGGCTTCCGGCCTGTAAGAGAATATCCGTTAACACCCAAGCAGAATCTGCAAAGTCCGCTAATTGGGGCCAGCTGTCCGCTGCCATCCGTACCACATCAGCAATAGAGAAAGCGGGGTCCGCTAAATTAACGGATATTAACGGACGGCAACCCCCGTCCGCTATTAACGGATCCGGGTGGCCACCTCTAGTGAGCAGGCTCCTATTCCAGAAACTGAGATGGCGGGTGACGAGTACAAAATAGAAAAGTTGCTTTGGTGGCAATATGTTCGGATAGGAAATAGGAGGATTCGTGAGTTTCTTATCTTGGTGGCTTGGCTGGCCGATTGAGGATGCTACTTGGGTACCAGAGATGGAAATTAAACCTCCCGAGGATATCCAACAAATGATTGAGAGGGACCAACCAATAGAGGATACGGGTGGATCGAGTAGTGGTCCATGATTTGATTTTCGGGGCGAAAATACTTAGAAGGGGAGTGATTATCAGATTATGAGCAGTCAAGATATTTATTACTAGAATATGAAGTATATGGGTACAGTGACAATACACTAAGGCACCGGTGTGGGTGCCATGACATGGATTCTTTCCGCACCGGTGGCCCGCGAGCTTACCACCGTACTTATGTGGTGAGTGCGGTGTAGTAATGATCCTTTCTCGTGTAAGCAAACTGCACCCGTAACCCGACCCCGCGACCTCGGCCGACCTGGCCGGCGGAGCCCGCGAGCTTGCTTGTCCCCAAGCATACCGCCATGAGCGCTGTGCCCAGCACGCGCAGTCCGACGATTTGGACCCAGCGGAGGCGGAGCATCGAGCGGCTAACCAGCACGCGCATCGGAGGCCCCCTCACGATGGCGGGGGCCTGAAAAGAAGCCGACACTAGGAAAGCTGGATGTGCCTTGACAAAGTGCCGCCCAACATGCCATTGAGCTATTTTCCATTCTTCAATTGACTCAACGGGCAAATTATTAATACTTAGCTTAGGCCCTTCACGGCAGCGATCGCCGCCGGTACTCAGCCGCAGGTAGCACACACACACAAGACACATCATCATGACGTACTATAAACCATAAGTGCAGGCCCTTCCCAATGGCGATCGCCGCCGGTACTCGGCCGCAGGCAGCACACACACACAAAACACATCATCATGGCATACTACAAATTATAAGTGCAGGCGCTTCCCAGCGGCGATCGCTGCCAGTACTGGGCTGCAGGCAGCACACACACACAGGACACATCATCACGGCGTACTAGAAATCATAAGTGCAGGCCCTTCCCGATGGCGATCACTGCCGGTACTCGGCCGCAGGCAGCACACACACAGGACACATCATTATGGCATGTCATTCATCAAAAGTGCACGCCTTTCCCGGCAGCGATCGCCACTGGTACTCAGCCGCACGAGTACACACAACACATCATCACGGCATCATACGCCATATCCTGTACCCTATATGCATGCAGCAAGTAATATTAATAATATAATAATAACTATAGTGCAGTGCATGTGGGTCCTTCCACCACCATGCATAGCCACGTTGTACAACAATGTAATAGCAAAGGTGCAAAGGAATAGGCCGGTACTTGGGGCTTCCAAGTAAGGCTCCACTAGGCCCATACGGCAGTCTAGTTTGGCCAAGTGCTTCAAACAACCATACCCCTCTTCCCGGCCGATTATGTATCTCAAGCAGAGTGGGACTTTAAAACCCACACCCACACCCACACCCACACCCACACCCACACCCACACCCACACCCACACCCACACCCACACCCACACCCACACCCACACCCACACCCACATCAAGATGCGACCTCACCTAAAATGTGCCATTTTAATATCCATGACTCGTCCAACCAATGTAATGTAGTTGCAAGGTAAGCTTCGTTTGCACGGGAGGTCCACACGTCGCATGTCATAGCCACAGAGGTGGTCTCTATCACCTCCCCAATTTCCTGCTTGATGCTCATCTTTATTGACTCGGCTTGGTCTGTAATATTTTGCGTAATAGCCTGTTTGGATATCCATGGCCAGCGCAGCATGAACCTCCTCATAAATCGGCAAAATGCTATGCATTGACCAAACTGGTAAGCAAGGTTCATCGAGCAAGTCAACTAGCCCAGGGTGGTGTACGCCGCCTGCCACTCCTTACTCCTGGGACTCCATGCTCCAAACGTCGGTCTTGCCTGTGTGTCTAGTATCATTTGGCTGCCAGACCATGGTCTAGCCAATGCATCCTCCAAGTTCTGTGTGTTCAATATTTTGAGCATGTTCTTGAGGTGGCCCAAGGGCCCACTCCATGCTGCACTCCTCCAATCTTTCTTAAGCACATACATAAGCTTGGGTAGCCTTTTTCCATGTCGCACCATAAAATACACCTGACAGAGATGGATGTCAGGTTTCCCTCCTCGTTGCACGTGCGCATCATATCAAAACCCGGGAGCGCCCAGTCATAATGGTCGGGATCCCCCTTTCTCGCCCTCTTTATCTTCTTCTTCTTCTTCTTTCCGTGGGTGCCATCCCCATCATCGATGGGGGTCGATGGGCCATCGACTTTGATGACATTATCCTCACCCGCCTTTTCCAACGTTCGCGGCTCTGGTGCACTGCGGGCCTTCAATCGCTCGCCTCTAGTCTTCACAGTCAACTCCGGCGTTGTGTCAGACAACACCCCCACCGCCTCGTAGTTGAACAAGTCGAAACTTTCAGGAGTTGATTCGGAAAGTTTTAGCATGGGGTCGCAACCTAAAACACAAACGCAATGGTTGAACCAACACAGTATGATATGCTAAAAACATTGCACTTACTTACATTGAAAATGTCAACAAAAATATCCCTTAGGCCTAGCAACAAACCGAACTTCTGTCCCGTCCAATCGGCCGGTACCCCAAAGTCCAAGTCATTTTTGGCCCCCCTCATCCTCTTCATCACTGCTAGAACTGTAAGTTGAAGCACTCCACTTATCATGGCCTAGTATTCTATATTGCCGATCATCATCAAGGAAAAAACCTGCCTCAGCTAATCAGCTCTCTAGTCTTCTTAACTTACACTGGTATACATTATGAGTCCTTGCTACCGTCTTGTACCCAACCTCCTATTTGTGCTCCCCGTGTGGGCCATTTGTTCGGATGTCCAACACTGTTGATGCAAGGCACATCCGCTCTTGCCACCTGTGTCACATCTGTGCCGCCCGTGTCGCATTTGCACCGCCCGTGCCGCCGTCCTCTGTTCACGCACACGCTCCATTCTGTGCCTGTCTATGTCAAGGAGGACTTGGCGCCATTCGCCAGACCTCGCACGCGCCGGCTCTATCCCCCCCAACAAACGAAAAATGGACCTACAGGCCAGGGCAAAGCGTGCCCTATCCCATACATCCAACCTGTCCCCGATCATAGCATATATCAGAGGTGGCATCCCAAGGAACTCCAACTCCATCCTTTCGTTAGCTGAGACCCTATCCCTCAACTTTCTGAGCCTAACACGGACCCCTGCCCGGTGTTCCCTCATCCACCGCTTTCTGCCATCAAGCCTCCATTGGCCTCGACGAAGACCACCTACACCAGCAAAGGCACTTTTTGGACATATAGTAGTGCAGCATTTCCCGGCCAATGGGCAGCTGGTACTCTGCCCTTCCCGGCCAAAATGCAGCCAGTACTAAGGCCACATAGGCCAATAAATTGCCAGCAGTGCACGAATGCAAGAAAAGCAAAGCCCCGTATGGGCTCGTGTAGCAAGATAACGTATGTATGATAACACGTTCAGGAAAGTGCATCATCTACCACTGCCCCATATTCCATTTCCGTATTTATCGCTTGTGGACATCCGCACGATGGTGCTTGGGCCTAATACGACCTGCACTCAGTGCAGTGCACTGGCAGAGGCAAATGTTGGATATGATAGCACAGTATTTCCCGGCCAATGGGCAGCCGGTACTCTGCCCTTCCCGGCCAAAGGACCGCCAGTACTGAGGCCACATAGACCAACAAACTGCCAGCACAGTAGGAATACAAGAAAGACAGAACCCCGTCGCATGGGGCCCGTGCAATAAGATAACATATGCATGACAAACATTTAGAAAAGTGCATCATCCACCATTAACTCATGTTCCAGTGCACACAACACCAAACTGCAGACAACAACACCAATATGTAGCAACTTTCAAACCTTGGAATCCAAGGTCAGTTTATGTTTTCTCTTCCCTGTTGAGGCTGCCGGGGTGCCGCCCTTGGAGGTCCCGGCCTTGGCGCCTTCCGCAGCATTAATGAGACTACCTACGCATGCCATACACACAGTGAAGTACACACCCAGCAAGATGCTCATGCACCAAAAGAGAGAAATAGCACCAATAGGGACATGATGGGAGAAGCAGTAGCTGCCCATGCACACCGCGAGCCCGGTAACAACGGCTTTTTCCCTTCCAGACCACGGCCGGTACTTCAGCAAAGCAGAACAGCAATCCCCCCACCCCGCCCCGCCCCGCCCCGCCCCGCTCCGGCATGATCTTGGACAAGCAGCAGCCGCACAAGCACACCGTGAGCCCAATAGTAGTGGCTTTTTCCCGGCCAGGCCACGGCCGGTACTCTAGCCGAGTAGAACAACATTCCCCCCGCCCCACCCCGATACGATCTTGGAGAAGCAGCAGTGGCCCAGTTCACCCCCCTATCTGCATTATCCCCTGTTGTGGCGTGCACACGGCTGGAGCCTACATTGGAGAAAATAAAACACGTTACCAAATATCCATCCACCCAACGCCTTTACAAAACAACAACCCTTTCCCGGCCAAGCAACGGCCGGTACTCCAGCCGAGCACAACAACAATCCCCCCACCCTACCCCGACATGATCTCGAAGAAGCAATAGCCGCCCATGCACACCATGAGCCCAGCAACAATAGCTCTTTCCCGACCAAGCCGCAGCCAGTACTCCAGCCGAGCAAAACAGCATTCCCCCCGCCCCATCCCGATACGATCTTAGAGAAGCAGCAGTCGCCCAGTTCACCCCCCTACCTGCATTATCCCTTGGTGTGGCATGCTCACGGCCGGAGCTTGCATTGGAGAAAATAAAACACATTACCAAACGCCCATCCACCCAGCGCCTTCACAAAACAACAACCCTTTCCTGGCTAAGCAGCGGCCGGTACTCCAGCCGAGCACAACAACAATCCCCTCGCCCCACCCCGACATGATCTCGGAGAAGCAGCAGCCACACATACACACCGCGAGCCCGGCAACAATAGCTTTTTCCTGGCTAAGCCGCGGCCAGTACTCCAACCGAGCAGAACAGCAATTCCCCCACCCCACCCCAACACGATCTCGGAAACAACAACCGCCCATGCACACCACGAGCCCAACAACAGTGGCTTTTTCCCGGCCAAGCTGCAGCCGGTACTCTAGCCGAGTAGAACAGCAATCCCCCCGCCCCACCGATGCCATCACCACTGGCACGGTGGCGGCGGCACTGCACTCACCTGGGGGTACCGA
This sequence comes from Ostreobium quekettii, assembly GCA_905146915.1. Lineage (NCBI taxonomy): Eukaryota > Viridiplantae > Chlorophyta > Ulvophyceae > Bryopsidales > Ostreobiaceae > Ostreobium > Ostreobium quekettii. Next base: position 108,990 of record CAJHUC010002998.1, on the reverse strand, counting down.
CGCCATGGGGGCAATTGGCGGCGGGTGGCCCCGACACAGCACTTCACATACCCCAGGGGCATCACATCACAATGTGATGATCACATGCCAGCCAATCGAATGTACTAGGCTTGGGAACGCTTTGGGCGTACATTCTGCCTGCGTGATGGACAACAACAATTTGAAGGGGCACACGGATGTGCCACGGGGGTGAGCAGTATGCACTGCCAAATCCATCAAAGATCCAGGCAATCGCACTCCACGTCTGCCATGTATACCCGTTGCACACTCAACCAGGCGTTTGGCTGTCCGGTCCAGGAACGGGACCCGCTCTGCGGTTGTTATCCATCACCTTTGCCAAAATATAGGCCTCTGGGATTGCCCGTCTTACAGAATTTCAACAGAACGGTGTTGGAATTTCTGTATTGGGGTTCAGTACATTTGATAGGTCTGTGCTGCTCCGTAAGCTTTGATGGAATTCTGTCGACCTCTGTGGTCTGGTCAGCGGTTCTGTTAAGGGGGGCCTGTCCTCCGTAGATGGCGGCGCGGATTCCGTAATATGTGGTTCCATTCTGGAAGACTATGTGGATTTCTGTAGCCATGTATGCTGACGTCAGTATGGCCGCGCCCGTTTCTGTAAAACACTTTTTCTCTCTGTGACCCGCTCACGGATTCCGTTGAATGTACGGAATTTTAACAGAGCCAACCAAATTCTGTTGTGGACAGACAGAGGGGGCCACCTCTACCTTGCCGGCCGGAGATGTTCCCCCCGGGCGATCCATCGATCCTGGCCGTTCTGCCTACCCCCCGGTGGAATCTCCACGCCTTCCACATTCGGCCGCGGAGTGGGGCTCCGACTCGGGGCCCATGACGCCTTCTTCCCGCTCGGGATCGCCGGTGGCCGACCCTCTTCTAGTGGAGGAGATGCCCGCCAATCATCTATTGTTTGGCTGCAACGAGGATGGCCTGTCTATGTCCGATCGGTCTAGGATGCAGGCCGAGTTTCTTTCCTTTTATACCGAGTCCACGCGGCGCTCCATGCATGCCAAGTTCACCCGTTTTGCTACCTTTTGTGAGGTGAACGACTTGGCAAGCCTTCCCGTGGGGCCTTCGACGATCTACCGCTACATTCGCTTTCTGCGGGAGGAAGGCCGTGTGGGGATCCGCAGCCTCCCACAATATTTGGTTGCCATTTCGATGGTCCACCAAGCAATGGGCCACCTGGACTTCTCCGCTTTCGATTCCATCACCCGGCGCCTTGCTTGAGCGTGGAGGCAGCAGGAACCAGAACCGGCCCATTCTCATCAGCCGGTTCCAAAAATCTGTTGCGGAGCATCCTGAAGTTTGGCTTGGCGACCTCCGATCTGTGGCTGCTCCGCGTGGCGTGCTCGGCTATGTTGGACTTTCTTTTCTTGAACCGGGTGTAGAGCGGCCATTTGGTTCTCCTCGATGACCTCCGCGTGGAGAATGGCCTGCTCGTTTTCCAGGAATGCTGGACCAAGCTCTCGGCTTCCACGGATCCCCGTATCTGGTGCCGTTCCTGGCCATCGGACGGCGTGCCCAGCGTCCTTGATCTCTTCCTCCGCTGGTCGGCTACACGGGACAAGGCATGGGCGGACGCGGGCAGCTCCCGCCACCATTTCTACACGCTACCTGGTGAGCAGGACCCCCTCAGCGCGGACGGTTTCTGGCTGGTTTCCTTTACTGCAGTGTGCCCTTCCGTCACCACCCCCAGAGGCGTTCGGTCACCACGGCCTGCGCAGCGGGGGCGCCAGTGCCTGCTACGCCTTGGAGGTGCCCGAGAGCCGCATCCGTGCCTGGGGAGAGTGGCGCAGTAACGTCATGTGGAAGTACATTGACGTGTACCGGCTGCTGTCCGAGTGGGATTTTCGTTTGTTTGGTTGGATGGCGATCACTGCCCGCGACTTGCAAGCACAGTACGGGCACATCTTCTGCCCCGGAAGGGCATCATCAGCCCGTGTGTGACTAAGGCATGAACCTGCCTTCGCTCCGGAGGAGCCGCACCGTGCTCCAGTGTGATAGGGCATATTTTCAAGTGGGTCGCCGAATGGGTCTTGTATTAGTGAGGTGATGGACACCAAACTGTGTGAGTGTAATGTATTGTCGTGTGGGGAACAGTGGGGTTTGAAGGAGACCGGTCAAGCAGAAAATATGGTAAAATGGGGAATGATTGGGTGGAACATAGATGGGGAGCGACTGTGTGTGAGCGTACGCACTGGACGCATACAACCTAACAATGATGATGGCAGAATCGAATGGGCTACATTGCGTTGCTTGCATGGCAGTGGCCTGCCTTGCCGTACATAGATTTTGCATGATCACGAGGAGCTGCGATGATCCCAAAGAACGCTCGAACCTATGACGCACTGGACTGCTAGACACGGCCTGCATCTGAAGGCCTGACCAGCGATGGGGGGCGCAATCGAGGCGCTGTCGCCCATGGCCAAGGCACGGTGGAGCAGGGGCAGATCCCGGCAATCGTGATGAAATTGATGATTAATGATAGTGGTTGGTTGATGAGACAACAACCTGTGAATCCATTGAGCTGGTTATGATCCAATGGTTGCAAAAGGATAGTTTATTTGATGGGGAAGCCATGAGGGCAGCACTTAACAGTGACGTATGAGTGAATAGCACTGATCCTAGGATCAGCGGGAACCATTAGGCGTGAGGGGCAGTGACGGGTAGCAGATCACGATATGATCCGAGAAGCTGATACGACTGACCAGGGATGATCCAGGAAGCTGGCCAATAGTGATCCAAATCCCTGATGAATATTCTGAGGATCCTCGGACAAGGGGCCAGCCGGCTAGCGCTATAAGTAGGGGGCATGCAGAGGGTTTCCTGCAGCCACCCACCGTGGGACTGATCTCCTGGCTATTGTTTTGGACGACGATGTAACACATACCTGGTTGACCGTGGAAAACTTGGAGCGCCTCCTTATGTGCAAACGTTGAGGTGCCGTCCAAGTACAATAGCTTCAAGCGATCGACTTTGGGAACGTGGTCTGAGGGCCTAAGTGGTCTAAGGGCCGAGTCTGAGTGCGCAGGCACTGGCCCATTGTCGTACAGCATGTGGCGCACTGATTTACAACCTAGCGATCGTGACGTTGCATTGCGTTCGCATGGCGATTCGGTGAATTGCATGAGTTCATGAACAGAGATCATGAGAAAACGACCATCGCACCCCCTCGAAGCACACAGGTATTTGTCACAGCTGCAAAGGAATGCCGATTCGGTGACCTGCTGTGCCGATAATGGGAGGTTTTAGCCTCCGTTATCACAGGCACGACATCGGCGATATTCAAGTGCCAGAAATCGTTACATAGTCTCCCTTGCAAACCCTCCAGGATCTCATGCTGAAACACTAGAATGTGAACCCTAAATCCAGCTGCGTATCGCTGATCGTCGTATGAGCCAGGGTGTAATGGAGCGCTGCCCTACACCTAGCTGGTTCAGAAAATCTGTATCCGCTGCTAAACGGCGTCGCCATCCGTCAATCGAGGTGCTGCACGGCGATCGACGTGAATCCATGACTTGTGCTGTTTGTGAAGTGAGCCATCGCCCGATTGCAAGTCAGTTAGCTACGATGAACAATGCCCGACAAAGGCTGAGCATGTAGGTGGAGACATTCTGGCTTCAATGATCAGCTTGTTTGCTCACGAACGCTGAATTGAAGTGCCTTGCTTCGGCAGCGCCTCTGCGAGGAAGTAGAAGGCTTGGGTTCTCACATTAGCGAGGCAGCAGCGGCAGCTCACCAGCCCTAATGGGCAGCTGCGACGAAGGCTACTTTGACAGCAGCAAGCCGCTGATGAGGATGTGATGATACCCCCCAAATTATTCTCAAACACCCCGTTACATTAGTAATTGCCAAGAAAGAGAGGATACTGACTTACTCGTCGATTGGACTCACCCCCAACTGCTTGGTGGCGGTCAATATACCGGCACAACTACACTGCCAGGAGGCGCAGGAACGTTACATGTCAATTATTCGGCGTTCTTTAAAATTGAAACTATCCGCCAGGAGGGTATCGACATCAAATCATATGCTCGAACGCTGCATCCCTCCTAAGGTCATCTCAATCCCAGGGTTAACACCACGGTTCTACAGCGCATTTGTAGCTCGCGAGTTCAAGGGCGCCACATCCTTTGCATGCGCATGAATCATGCACTTCCTAGATCTACAGAAACCTTTGGATGCTGCACTATCATCGCACCGAGCAGCGCCAAGGTTCTGCGCGAGGGTACAATTTCGACAGCATAAGACTTTAGTCGAAGAAGCATGCCATTCCCGGTAATAAAAACTCCTCACGTCTATCTCAACAATGCACAACAATGCATGGCACACGTTTAGCCCGGCATCCCCCACGAGAGCTTGATCCATGTCGCGATTCAATCTGAGGCCCCAAGGGAACATGTGGCCCAACATCTCGTGCATTCTGCCGTCACTGATTCTTCCCTCTTCCGGCCTTATTATTCAGTTTGACACTCGATGCAATGCCCTGCAGCGCAATGTCCCTCCCAGGCCCGGAAGTCACCTGAAGAAAGACGCAACGCAAACTTCACTCCTAAGGTCCCACCAAATCGCATGTGGCACGTGACTGCACTGACTCTGCTGCCACACACGACCTGCTTATGGCAATAAGCGTTGCGACTAAACAAGCATACCAGATCGATCTGGATTGACTGTGTGGGTTCTCCATGTACACTGGGCAGGAGACTTACAGTGTTGGTCTTTGAGCAGTGGTAGACACAATGAGCTTGTTGCACCCACAAGCTTACCTCCGACGAGGGCAGCGCCCTCACATACCCATGAATATAACAACAATTCGGCCCACTTTCAGCAACTCGTGTGTGAGTCGACAAGAGCAGCATCTATCCCTCAGTAGGTTAAGCAGCGAAACAGGCGAACCGCAGTGAGAAACTGAGAAGAAGTAAGGGCACCGAGGCTTCACATTTCAAGGGGCAAAACTTCGCATTCAGCACTTGCATCTGCACAGGAATGCAGGGAAGCAATAGCCAAGAAAGGCATCATCAAATTATCCCCACCACGCTACCTGCTGATCTTGGAATTTCTTGAAAGTCCCCATCGATGCTGTGTCCTTCCTGGATCCTGATCTCTTCCTGGCGTACACGACAATTCCAATCGCTGCGACCGCCACAATTGCCACTGCTACTGATGATCCGATTGCTACCCCAATGGTGGCGCTCGAGCTGGAGCCAGATGCACTGCCGTCAAGCTCCGATAAAATTCTGACCTTGCCTTTGCATTCTGCAAAACTTCCATCAGCGGTCTTGCAGACGTCTTTCCCTCCCAATGGCACACATTGGTGATGGACTTTGCCAGCCACCGTGAAAGGGAACGAACAATAGTCCCCTTGTGAGGTCATCCAAACGGGGGCGCATTCCTTCATAGCACCATCTCTGGTGATGCACTGCCCGTTGGGCATCTTTTTCGACCTACCAGCGCAGGTAATCACGGCTTTCTCCTCAAAGAAGAACGGAAATACGCATTGCTCTCCATCAATGGTAGCTCGGCCCGTCATGAGCTTTGTTGTTCCATGAACCGCTCCTTCTGGGACTGGGCGTTGTGTGCATTCCGCCCATTTACCGTCACTTGTTCTGCAGCTCTGCGTGTCATTCCTCGTCACACAGGAATAATGCATCACTTCGTCATCGCCAGGGAAGGGGAAAGAACAAATGCCCCCATTTGCAGTGCTTGTGAGAGGCCGGCACGGCCTCATTCCAGCTCTGGTGGGACAGCTTTCAATTCCGTTGACTGAAACGCAATCAGCAATAGATCGGCCTGCACACACGCAGTCAGTGCCTACTTAGGCGCCACCATTACAACAACCGCTCCAGAAGAGTATCCCACAGATTAAAAACACAGCACCAATGCGCGCGACGCTGAAGCGTACCTTGGTACCAATATGGGAAGAGGCATTGATCCCCTTCGATCGTCACACGGCTGATAATGGTACTTGCTGATGACGCAATCTGGAGGTCCGCACACTCTTCAAAATCTCCAAGGGCTGTCTTGCATTGCAGCTCGCCGTTGATATTGATGCATTTGCTGGTGCTGGCCAAGCCATCGTGGCTGAATGGGAAAGAGCACTGAGATCCCCGCACTGTGGTTTGGATTGGGGCACAGTCTGCTTTTCTGCCTGACCCAGTTCGGCACCACCCTGAGCTGTTGCCAGCAGAGTCTGTCACACATGTAGTCACCAGGACACCCTCATGCCAGAAGGGGAATGCACAGGCATCACCATCAACAGTGACACGTCCAGCCAACACTGCTGACCCATCCACTTGGGTGGGCTGTCCGCTGATGCCTATGCATTCGTCCCAAGTGCCATCTTGCACTTTGCACATTCGCCTGCCACCTCTATTCACACACTCCTTTCGCATTTGCCCTTGGTCATCCATGAATGGAACGGCACATACACTGCCCAAGGCGGTTGGAATGAGGGGTGCACATTGTTTGAGTTCTGTTGTGTTTGTGGGGCATTTCTCTTCACCATCAATTTGGACACATTGCCCAACTGACCGACCTTTGTACCAAAACGGCCATACACACTGTTCGCCATCCACAGTGACACGGCTGAGTATCTGGCTACCCAAATCCAAAGTCTCATCCACTGTTGCCCGTTCCGCTGTCTCTGTCTGAGAAGTGGTTGAGCACTCTTCTAGATTGCCTTCTGCCGTCATGCACTGTGGCTTTCCATCGACTGAAATGCATTCAGAGTGCTGTTCACCACCAAAAGTAAACGGCACAGAGCACAACCTTCCAGAAATGGTGAATTGCTCTGGCCGGCAGTCAATCCATTCACCGCTACTGCTTGGACACCTTCCATCAATGCACCTACTCTCAAGCTTCCCTCGGTACCAGAACGGAAAGGCACATTTCTGGTTATCCACAGTCACTCGCCCAGCCAGCAAAGTTGTTGGCAGATCGTTTGCAGACAATGGAATGGTGCAGTTTGCCCATTCTCCAGTGCCTATTTTGCACATCTTCCTGTCACCTCTGGCCAGGCACTTGGTATGCGCTTCACCTGATTCGTGGAAAGGAAATGCGCAGGGCTGACCGGCATCTGTCTGCATGAGAGGCGTGCAGCGCACAAGGTTCCCAAGGCCATTCAGGCAGCTGTCGTAGCCACCAATGTTTGCACAGCTGGCAACGGATTTCCCTGGAATGGGACAAACACGCGATTCAGTATGCAAAGCAGAACTCACTGTAGAGGAGTAACAGCTTCCAGAAGGTGATAAATGTACTCTGAACCCAAGCTGCACAGGATCAGCGCAATGCATTTCATGTGGCTTTTATTGCTCATCCTGGAACGCCCCCTGCGTGGCATAATGTTCAAGGGCAGCAGCCAGCCCACTTCGCTGAACCAGCACGAGGAGCCCTCAATTCAGAGTACATCGCTGTGTACGGGCGGCACATCTAAACACTCAAAGGTAGCAGATCCATGTATCCATCATCACGCTCACCGTACACCACTATATAACAGTGGAATGCTCACATGCATTCCAGAATCTTGCATGATTAGAACAACCCACCTTGGTGCCAGAATGGAAAAACACAGCTTTCGCCTTCTTCTGTCACCCTGCTGACAATCTTTCCAGCACTGTCTTCATGGTTTTCTTTGTGTTGGTGGTACTCTGGGGCTTTGGGTGTGTCACACACCTCAAAATCGCCTTGAGCTGTCACACACACTTCTGTTCCATTGCGGTCAATGCAGTCGTACGAAACAACGCCTTCGTGGCGAAATGGGAAGGAACACTCTTTGCCACTCTTTGTAAACCGAGGCGGCTTACATTCCTTTGGATAACCCTCTGCTGTCATGCAAAATCCCGAGTGAGGCTCTCCATCAGCCTCTGCACATGTGGTCGTCAGGGCGCCCCGATACCAAAATGGGAACACGCATGGCTCGTTGGAGGTGGTCACTCTTCCTGGTACAATTTTGGTTGCTTCCTCAAATTCCTCAGCCACTCCTTGCCACGAGCATTCTTCCCAGTCTCCCTTCTTTGTCCTGCACCTGTCACGCCCATCAACAGGCAATAATGTGCCTTTCAAAGGAAACAATGACACAGGACAGCAAGGACTTGGAGTGGAGCGCATTCCTCAATGCTGCCAGTCATTGTGATGCAACTCTCTGTCCCATTTATTTTGATGCAGTCGTCGTATTGCTCATCATTGTGCTCAAAAGGAAACGAGCACTGGTCTCCCGTAGTCGTAGTGCGCCTGGGAGCACATTCAACAAGCTCGCCAGACTCGACCTTGCATTTTTCAACCGAGTCCACAACGATGCAGTCACGGACGAGGCGTTTCTGTGGAAACCAACAATGGGTTGTTAACAAACCACCGCTTTTACCAACACTCTCTCGCACTTGCACATCCTCGCTTGGGCTCCGAGATGCACACAATTTCCGTGCAAGGCATGCAAAAGAAAACGCAGCAGCATTTGCACCGCCATCTTGTTGTATGGAAGCCCTTGTATGTGGGAAGATGACTTTTTCTGCGGAGCAACATGACGCCACGCAGTGTGCACTTGCATCCACAGAATGCAGGGCATGGGGGACACAAGTGGAAGTGCACCAATCCGCTGGCAGCCATTGCCCTAAGACGCCTGCGAAATTTGGTCCCGTTCGACAGATGCCAGACAGCCAGCGAACCATGTTGAGGACATTCTGACGGATATATGTTGCTTTTGAAACTATTTTCTGTACATCAGTTTAGTGATTAGTGCATTGCCAGCCACTTACCCCATGCCAAAATGGCAGTGTACACTTGTCGCCTCCAACGGTCACCCGTCCTGCCAGCAGGATGTCAGGAAGTGCATTCCCATTCACCAGCGGTCCAACACACTCCTCGTACACACCAGCAGCAGTTCTGCACACACGACGCGTGTTAATCCCCGTGAAATTGGTCATCTTTATCCTGGAATGTGAAGATGAGATTGCTGCACTGCTTCATGTCTCCACCTGCTACTGGGCAGGTACGGGATTGGCCATCGATGACGCAGCCAGCAACCGACTTGCCTGGTGCACAACCCAGGCAGAAGAGATGTCAGTAACCAGGCTTGGTCTTTACGTTTACGTTAACGTTTTTGCGCCAATTTTCTATGCGTAAAAACGTAAATTTGCGAAAGAAGATATTTTTACGGCTGTTTCTACGTTTTGGCGGCTCGCTGGGACAGCCAGGTTACACGATGAAAGTTGCGTACAATGGTCAGTCTTCTGCCATCTCCAGCACCCGTAACACAGTGCCCACCTTGCCCTCGGCGAGAGCAACGACGGCATGGAACAAAAGTTGGTTGTCTACCCATTCCAGCGCGTCCGACCGCCACTCCCCGGATTCCTAACCCTGTGCGTATTGTCCTTGTGTACACGGAGCCGCATTTACGTTGTGTTTACGTAATTTATGTATTTTGACGCATAACAACGTAAAAACTACTTTCGCGTGTAAAGACGTAAATACGTCCAGTTTTCACGTCGCAAAGACCAAGCCTGTCAGTAATCACCCACAACACACCACGTGTTGTTCTTTACCACGTGTGTTGCGAAAGCACTGTGGTCGCATCCAGTCGTTGTGTGCATAAAACAGTGCAACAGGCAACAGGACTGCAGTTTGGCGAGTACACGAGTATTCAAGATATTCGGATTCAACACTGTTTGGAGGCCTGCCTTCCAGTGACGTGTGCTGCTACTTTCAATTCCTTGTGTATGCACCGAAATATCACAACCCTGAATTGGGTTGTGATGGCACTACTGCAGGGCAATCAATGTCCCACGTCCTGTTGACGAAGTACCTCACAGCAAATCTTGTTCATTCACAACTTGGAAAGTGAATAAATGGCCAAGATGCACCGTGCATACGCTCACATTTCCAGCTTAAATGCAGGAGTTCAACGGCTAAGAAAGATCGCTGTAAGCACTACGTCTAGTCAGCATTTCGGCATCGGATCCGCACCTTCATGCCAGAATGGGAAAATACATGCTTTTCTGTCGATCGTAGTTCTAGTGATTGCCTCATCAGGATGTGGAACATCGTCCACATCATCAGGCCCCACGCTGGCCCCATCTGATCCCAGTGAAGTGCCAGCGCACGGATAAATGTTGCCATTGGCAACCATGCAGGACTCGACCCTGTTGATGACTGCGCAATCCACGTATATTTTCTCTTCATACGTGAATGGGAATACACACCGAGCTCCTTGCTTCGTGAATCTTATGTGTCCCTGGACCAAAGCCGAAGAACACTGAGAACAAGCGCACGAGGAATTCGCCATCCCATCTACAAGGCAAATGCAATGCAATTTGCTTGATGTATGCCATCAAAAATGTGCAATTTGGGACCCTTCCAGCATCCCTATGAACGATTTCCATTTTAAGCAACATATTTTGGCATCCATGTCTCTTATCTAGCTCTTTTCAACCGCAAAATCGCCGTTGCACGAGTACTTAAAAATTACTCAACCCTAGTGCACCAATAGGAACGCGGCATTTCAACGTATGCTTCTCTTGTGAGCATATGTGGAACTGGTCAGTCAAACAGCCATGGAAGGCTTCTAAAACAAAAGAGAAAATGAGCGAAAAGAACTGTATCAACATGCATCACAGGAAGCTCAACAAGCCGTTGGAAAATTCACCCGCAGCTTCGACGAGACAAACTTTATCGCACATTATTCTCCCTGGTCTGCAATGCACACCACCACTGAAACTGCACGTGCACCAGATGTATCTAACAGAAGAGGGTATCTGAAAGATCCCGTGTTCCAGCAAGTACCTTTGAAGCGCATCGTTTCCACTGCCCATTCCCAACATTGCATTTCGGAATTCCGTCGATTTTCACACAAGAGTAGACATCTTTGCCGCCAAATTTTGATGGGAAACGGCAAACCTCCCCGGTCACAGTCCGAGTGACTCCCTGCAGACGAACCAGCATCTTCAGAGCACATACAACGGCGCTCACCAGAGCGCCTTACAAAGCTTCTAATTCGAAGCAATACACGGGCATTCATCTGCAAAATGCACTTCAATGGAGACACAGTTTTGAAGCGACTGAAGTATGCGTCGGTGATGCGTGGGACATTGAAGTTGTGGCATCGAGTGCCGTGAACACATACCGTATTTACCCGGTATTAGTAGGCACCCCTTATTAGTATCCATCCCCCTCTTTGGGGGTCGAAACCACGTTAATATCCATGACCCGGTATTAGTATCCACCCCCAAACACAGACAGAAACGAGCGAAGGGGCTGATGGTGGTAAGGGAAGTGTGCGACCGGTGTTGGAGCGCGCTGCCCAGACAGGACCAAACCAGGTTCCCTGCGATTCGCGCATCGACGGGGACGATCGGGCCGGGGTGGATGCTGTCGAGGAAGAATTTGGAAGGGGGCCTGTAAAAAGGCCGCATGGTCGACTGCCCGCTGTTGGCACTCTCAACGCAGGATCGCAGGGCAGTGACCAATGCCGCGGGGCCCGATCAAAGGAGCGGTCGAGAAATTAAAGCTGCCTTAGTTTCTGGATTTAGTCAACCTGCTCCCCAGCCGGCCAGAGCAGGTTCCAGCCTGGCAGCTGCCAAGGGAGCCCCAAGACCCAGCGCCAGGAATGAGCAGGCAACGGTGCTGGTCAGGGCGGCCGCCGTTGTGAGACACCGCATCACAAAACTGCCCTAAGAAGGCTGCGAAGGCCGGACCCAAACCCCAATTCGCACATCCCATTGGCTACCAGGCCACATACACAATCAAAGATCCCATCAGCCATCCCAGCCGCCATCAGCCTGGGAAAACGCCGCGTGTGAAGCCTATCATCGCGACGTGGCGCCCCAGCGAGTCGAGACCCATGGCGGTCCTCATTCTCTGCATTGCAGAGACAAACGCGCCTCCAGCATTCCAGCGAACCCCTGTTGGCCCCAATCGCCAGTCGCCTCCACCTGGTGTAGCCCCAAGTGCAACCGCCCGGCGTAACTCCCGTGAAGAGGCTGACAACGTTCAGTAATAGCATTGTCATTTTTGCTCATTTCTGGGCATTTCACGGCCTATTTGTCAAAAGTTTTCTTTGTCTACTCCTTGGGAACAGAGGTCCAAACCGCGTTAGTATACATGACCCACTGTTAGTATCCCCTGCTCATTTTCGGGGTCCAATACACGCCTACTAATACCGGGTAAATACGGTATCGCGCCAAGGCAATCAAATCGACAGCAAGGGAGCAAGCAGGAGTAAATGGCTCCGACGTTGTCGATGGGTTTGCGACGTGGAGGTGTTCCCCTAAATGGAAGACACCTTGTGCTCCAGATACAACCACAAGAACTGCACCAGGCTGGCACCGCTGCATATCTGACCTGAGGAACCGATGGTTTGTCCAGCTCTGCAAAAGCCTCGGCTGACCGGTTGAAGGCTTTGCATTCCACCCAGGTGCCATCCTTCACTGGGCAGCTCAATACGCCGTTGATAGGAACGCAGTCGACAACCAGCTTGCCTCTGTGAGCACCACGACATTTCACATGTTCAGCAAGTACCCTCACCCAGAAATGGTGCTGGGTGGCAGGCAACCTGGGTGCGAGTGAGCGCGGTGCTGCAACCACTGAATGTGCCACAATCACAAGCACAAGGGAAGCACAATAAATCTTTGAAAATACACACGGCGGAGCCCCGCAGTTGGAGACTTTCGAAATGGAAGTTCATGTGCGGCATAAGGTGGCACAAGCTCCGCTCGAGTGCCGATTTCTAATCCAATCCGCTGTAACCTTCTGTACCAGTCAAAGGGCTAATGCCTTTAGTCTTCACACCAATTCAAAAGGCACGGCTGAACAAAACAAATTCCAAACTGCAATCGGTGTTAAAATAAATGGACAGCTCATCTTCCTATGCGATGAGGCACCGCAAAAAGTAGCGAAGACCGTCTGCAGTGAGACTGACGCACCCGCTGATGCCTGGAAACACGCATGGCTCTCCTGTCGTCGTGGCGCGCGTTGGGTGGGCTACTTGTATGCCGTTTGAAACAAGGACGAACTCCTCATACAGGGCCAGTATCTCCTGCTGCCCCAGTGCCTTGTTGTACAGCGCCAAATGGGCTACACTGCCATCGAAATGCACATCAGAGTTGCCGTCGGAGCGCCCGCAGAGGTGAATTTTCCCTTCAATGTCGATGGGATCGCCACCAGGCACCTGTGCATCAACGTTCGAACATTGTAGAGATGGCGATGCAAAAGTGGTCAAACACAACCCAAGAGTCCATGCCAAGAAGCCACAACTGTTCGGTGTGCTAAACATTGTGGAGGGTTACGAAATTCCGAGTTGATTACTATGCGCCTGCCCACATCGCCAATTGGCTACTGCACTATGAAGCTGCCCATGAGAGACCCTTGCGAGAGTCCCGGCACAAATTTTGTACCCTGTTGCAGTGCACAATATTTACAACGCAGTGCTGTTATTAGCAGTTATTAACAGCCTGTTAACTCTCCATCTGGCCAGAACACGAGGGAGCAGCAGTGGATCTCACATTCGATTCTCCTTTCTTCTCTCCCACCAGCACACCGTCAACGAATAATCGATATCCGTGTGTACCAGCCTCGTGGCTGGAGACGGTAATCATGTGCCAAATCCCGTCTGTGACGCTGCTTGAATTTTCCTTGGAGAGAAGGCTGCCATTGGAAGAAGCATCCAAATCGGAAGTTCCTGCTTTCCCAGGCGATGCGCCGTCATTTGAATCATCAGAATCTTTAACAAGAGCCTGAATGCGCCCCAACAGTTGAGGGTTTCCAGGGCCAGGCATGTAGAGTTCGATCTGCAAGGCAAGTTGAAAGGCAAGTCAGAGGCTGCGCCATGCATACCATTAGATCATAGAAAGGACAGGGTCTTTGGAATCCAGATAGAAGGGAATGACAACAATTGTAGCTGGCCAGCTGACGCTGAGCTGGGGTTTCAGGGCTCGTATCTTCACAATAGTCTTGCATTGAATTCCATAGTCAGGCCTCACAACTGGATGCACTGATGTAATCTCGCAGCCACATGGATTCCAGAAACCTCATTGAACAACCTCTTTTGGGAAGCACACCTGTGCGCCGCTTCCAGAGGCCTGCGCTCCAGGCTCTGTGTGAGAGAAAACGAACTCATATGATGCATCGTCGTCAATGGCTTTCCGGCGATACCGAATCCACAAATTCACAGTGAAGTGGCCACTGGTAGCATAGCCTACGTTGTCCAGAATCACTTCATCTTGCTTGCTCTGGCACAGTCAGTAAATATGTCAGGATTCAAACAATCATTATGCATTATGCGTTCTGGTCACATACAATTTGCAATTCCTGGCTGCGTGAAAGTACGCTTCATGTTATGCGTAGAACTACACAAATATGCAATGCTCCCAGAAAGGAAGAGCTCAACCCCTGCTGTTCTTTGCACCCGCACTTCATATGAGCCATTGATGGTTGTGCAGTCCAGACAGCCTACATGTTCGTAGGTGTATAAGTAAGCTGGAATGTCGCAAGCATCGTTTCTTTGTGTACTGAGTCTCATGTAAGTTGATTTCGTGATCAAATACTAGCAAGTTCAAACTACCCCCTGGAAAAAGAGGGTCTTCACTCAGTTGCAGTCAAACAGAATGGTACGCCATCGACATTTTTTTCTGATAATCTCCAATATTTCTAAAGCTTTGGCATCTGCTCAAAAGTCGACCACAAATTGGACATGCGTTCGGCACAGGTCTCAGATGATGCAAAGGCTATTGCAAGTGCTGTGCCTGCATATCAGCAATCTCAGAATCCATCACATGTACTTTTGAGGCAGAATACAGTTCAAGACATCCAAGAGCATGCAAAGGGATGTCTATAGTGCGATGTGGCATGGGAAAGCAATTCGTCAATTGGCTTCATGCTCAGCAGCACACTTTCTCACAGATGCAATATATTTCACTCGCAGCTGCTGAGACTGTCCAAAAGGAAAGGATGGGTGTGAACTTTTATTTCCTTCTGGAGCTGCTAACTGCCAACATCAGAAAGGCTATGTAGGCGGACATGACGAACAAGCTTGGGTTCCAATATGTAGCAATGTGCACTGTTCCACGTTACTCTTATCAGGTACGGTGATGCACCAAAACAGAGTTTGCAATGCTTTATGTGGGTCCACAGGACCATGCAAACATGGAGTTCATTGCGCCTTACCTTTTGGCAGTCCAGTGCAGATCCAAAGACTTCGCCTTACCTTTTGGCAGTCCAGTGCAGATCCAAAGACTTCATCTTCAATCAAGTTGATTTTAGGGGCTCTCCCAGAAAAGACCGGCAATGGCCACGAGTTTAGGTCGGTGCTCGTAAGTGGAAAGTATGCAATGGGGATTGTCAACACCGACTTGGGATCGAAGATGTATGCGCCGTCGCTGGGAAATCTGGCACATACGCCAACCCTTTCCAACTGCCCACCAGAATCGCCGCGGAAGGTGGGGGTGAGAATTGGGATGCACGTCTGCAACCAAACCGGTCGTTAAGCACATCTGATACTGGAGAAATTGCGATATTGAGAAAGCAATGGAAAACATTATTTCGAGTACAATGGCTAGTGGCATGATCATGCGAAGGTCTTCATTTGCCTATCAGTGTCCTGCATCCACACCAGCACTTGGAGGTACTCATCCTCAGTGTGCCCGCAGTGTTCTTGAAGCAGTGGACCGATGAAATGGGACAAACTGTGCACAGCCACAGCTCCCGATAGTTTTCTGAAGCAAGATTTTCAACAACTTTGCGCCATCCAAGAAGGTCCCTTCAATGGTTGAAGTGGGAGCTGCTTGTCTGTGTTGCTGACGCATTTCCCAGCTTGTAGTCTACATATCCCATAATGTTGCACTTACCAATCCTTCCTGGCATTCCGGAGCATTCGATATGCCTATGCCCTGTGCGTAGTCCCCACTGCAGCGTCCATAGAACTTTCCTGGTTGGCCTGTGACGGCTCCTTGCCATGAACCCCTCGGAACGCTCCCCGGTGGGAGAGCAACAGGGATAGCTGTGGGAATAGCACCGAATGAAAATCGGGGTTGGAAGGGTGGCGTGAGGGGCTGGAAAGTATCCTGTGTTCTTGATGCAGATCCAGGAGACTGTAGCAGAGATCTTCTGCGGCCTGAGTCACCTGCTTCATACACTCGTCAGAAGGTATGCTGAGATAAACAGCCACAGCCAGATATAGCAAGGATACTTGATTGGTGGATGGTATGGTTAAAACAAAAGTTTGTCCACAAATGCAGAATTCATTCATCAGGCGACACTCAAAATTCGCGATAAAACCCACTAATTATCTTGAGGAAAGCATGTTCCGTGTTGCCGTCTCAAGGAAATACAGAGCGGCATAGTGCTCTGCACTGAACAGAATGCAGTGAAAATTGACCAGCACGCAGCATGGCAAAAATGTTAGATAATTGGAAAATGATGGAATGATCGCCTTGCACACCTGATGTGGCCATTGTCTTCAGTGCTGCATGCAATTCGAGTACCCCGTTGTAAATGTCTTTCACCTGTGCAATCGCAGGAATGGGAGTCAATGGTTGTCTCAAGCAGAGAAAAGATTATGTGCTAACGAGCATATTGATATTTGCAATGCACTGAACACCGTGCCTACCATCACATAATATGAGCAAAATGTGCCATCAGAACATCGAACCTGCATTGTGCAGCCACTCTGAACGAGAATGTATGGAGTAGTTGCAGCCTTGGCTCATGTTTCAGGATGTAAAGTACAAAGTCGAATTCTAGGTCCATGAACACAGGGATGCCACCCCACTCAAAACTACTTTTTGACCACACGTTGCCAGAGTGCTTTTTTGTACAGCTTCAACAAGAAGCTGACATGGTCGCATCGTTTTACAAGTCATACTGTTGTCCAATTAGAGCGTAGTGAGTTGAACATCCCAACGGCACTGTCTGCTCCAATTGCTGCAATATAAATTGTTGGCTGCATCTTTGGAACCAGCATGCAACATCGTTGATCGTCGGCGCTGTTTATAAACCGTTCCAGTCAATCATGCAGTGCTTCAAAATAAGTTGGAGGCTAGGTGGAACTGACACAACTGCACCTTGCAGCGCAATGCCATTCCTGTAGCTCATGCCACACACCCTCTTCACTAGTCAGTTCTACAAAATCCTGAAGAACTTACTCCAGAACAAGTATATCAAACAATGGCATAATTTAGAGGCAATCCAACCTTCGCAGACATTTACCTCCTCACTGGAGAGACCTGAGTCGTACAGAGCCAAATGTGCAATGAGGCCATCATAGTGACGTTCTGGGTTGCCATCGTGTCTCCCACAGAGATAGATATTCCCGCCTGCTCGCATTGGATCTCCGCCAGTGGCTCTTCGTATAACACCATCAGCCCCTATATTGGCAGCCCCACAGACGTTTCAGGATGGCAACCTCGCAGTACACATCGCTCGTTTGCGAACTCCATGAAAAGACATTTGTGGCCAAGAGCAACCATCTATCATAGGAAGCACGTGGCTCACCTGTGTAGGTGACGTCCTCGACCATCTCTCCCGACAGTATGCCATCAACAAATATGGAGAACCCCTTTTTGCCATCAGTGCGCGTTGTCACAGTGACCATGTGCCATTGGCCATCCGTGGCATTTACAGCCGCTTCCTTCTGAATCTCTGCAGCATCGTGAAGTGCACACAGGATTACGACCACATTACGCAAACTGGCACGACGCCCAACACCAGAGGGGCAAGCGTGCTCTCCAATGGACAGAGGACACTTCACCCTCGCATGGAGGATCGTCCATACCCACCTGCTTTGTCCTTGAGAGTGATGGAAACATCTCCATCAGAATCCAGGTATATTTCTGATTCTTCGCCGTCCTCCACATCATCAATGTCTTTGACAATTGCGCGCAGTATGCCACGGGAGCTGTGGTTCGTTTCCGCCAAATACACTTGAACCTGCATAAAGAGCATGCATCACCGTCATTGATAGATTGTGGCAATGTATTCTACAACACTCCAAGACTGGTGGCATTAGCCATGCACATTACATCAACACATGCAGCACGTGTGTCAACGTGCAGCCAAAGCGCGTTGGCAACGCATCAAGCGCACACTCACCTGGTTCTTTATCCACGGATTATCGCTGACATTCAAGCCGGCATGAGAGTAGATGTATTGGAATGTGTTTCCGGTGTTGTTCAAAGACCTTGTCCAGAAGGATACGGCAAAACTGCCAGAATCACCATACGGAACATTGTCCAAAACTATGTAACTGCCTGCCTCCTCACTGCATTGGAACACCCTGGAGAACGCACACATTGTCGGACTTTCCACTCAGCTGCGATTGACTTCTTCAACAGACTTATATCTCAAATACACTGGCAGCCCAAAGTCCACTCTACACAATTCAATCTGGAAGCTGCGCATATGGAATTGCTGAAAATCGTGTGTCTGCAGCGCGAATGCATTTAAAAGCACAAAACCGTGGAGTGTACATTGCTGTTTTGGGTTCGTAGAGGAGCATAGGAGCAGACGTAGAGGAGCAGTGTCAGAGAGGGCCTCTTGTTCCCTGGCCACGACTCGTCCTCTTTAATATGCAAAGCAAAGTTCAGCACCCATGCCAAGAACTGCGCTATTTGTCGGTCCTGAAGATTGCGTGGACTCCACACAGTTTGCTGGACTGTGCGCCATCAGTCAGTAGCACTGCGGACTCGACGCCCTGGATTTTTTCTAATGGTGATTCTCATTGACCAGGATTTCGCTCCCTCAATAAGTAACTGCATCTTTTCAGCTGCATCAAAATACTGATGTGACTTTGAACGCTGGGCAGATAGTTTCCCAATAGCACTGCTCAGAACATATGAAAAGCTGATGCCTAACGATTTTATGAGTATTTGTAGCAGGCATGGTCCATGGCTCTTGCCAACAAAAGAAGTATTGATAAAGATGACGGACAGTGACAGAATGAAGCACGCCACATGTGTTGAAGGTGTTGATCCCAGTTCTAACAAAGTTTTGTATTTGCAAACTCAGTCTTCAAAAGTGGGGAATTCTTCGACCCTCTCAGCTACACTTTGAGGCGATGTATTGTGAAACCGAAAATCTCCAACATAGCCAGTTTGGGGCAAACAACATCTGTTGGATGATGCACAAGCAACACATATTAGTGCGCTTACAGAAAAGTTAGAGGATTTCAAGTGGAGCTGTGGATTGCATCATGTGACATGCATTCACATCACTGTATTAACTGTTCGGCGTACTTTCCAAATGCCGCATCATCAACCACGTCAACATTGATGGGTGTGCCTTGGGCGTAGGGCACTGGCCAAGACGCTGCATCGCCCCCCGTCAAGGGGAAATAAGCAAACGGTTCTGGTATATCCCTATCTTCCCTCGGACTCATGGCACCCCCTTCGGGTTCCACAGTGCAGATGCCATCAAGCTTGAAGGTTGGATCTGGCTGCTTGTCAGCAATCCTGACGAGCATCTTGAGCTGTCGGATATGCAATGGGGCACAAATCTCCGGTACCTCACAGTCAGCTTCATCGGCACCTAGAAGCACACTTGAGGTGTTATACGCATTTAAACTTCACACAACAGCACCAAAAATATTAGGTTGAGATCTGGTCCATGCTCAAAGTGGTTTGCCCTCTAGCTGACGGAATTCAACGCGATTCACAAACAATTGTGCAAACCGGAATTATAATGCCAGTTTCAGGCAGTGAATGAGGGAGCAAAAGATGCGTTCATCTATGACGAACGCAGTGTGCGCTGGCTCGAAAACCTCATAGAAAACAAGTGTTCATCAAACAGCACCTGCATCCCAATATCCATTTAGTCACTGCCAAACGGAAACTCAATTGAACAATCTCCAACAATACCACCTTCAAAACTAAGTTTAATATTCATTGCCTGCCTATTCTAACGTTAAGAGACGCGGTTCATTTCCCTGGTCCAGCAAACACGGATAAACGAGCTTGGGCATGCATCAGGCCATGGCTCTGAAATTTCCGTCCACGATTGACCGAAAACACCTCCAGCGCGAATGAGGGCAGGGCAATAATTGAAGCACTTCGCCTGATCAACTAACGCTGCCACAGCCAGCCGGGCACAAGAGCTGTTGTACCAGTTCTATGTGTAATATGATGCAATGGTACGTGCTGTTTGAATAAGCCATCCTGCAACATAACCCACCAGTTGAACATCACAACTCCAGGAAACGCAAGGCAGTGGAATGACTATAATATTGTAATTACAGCGAAGTATACTTATGATGTCAGCACTACACCCAGGACCATGGGCCCCAGTATTGAGCAGCGACCCTTCTCCAACGGCAAAGATTTGATGGCCTCAATGCACGCTTGCATCTTGAGTCAGTATTGACAAAATCCATTAGCGCTGACAGCTGCAGCATGTTGGCAGGCACAATTACCAGTGCAACAAGTGATACACAGTGCCTCACCCAAAGCAGATGGTGCCACATTGCAGAAATCTGTCTTGCTTGCAAATTCCTGCGCATCAAATCGAGGTGGGGCACCGTAGTCTGCACCAGCGGCCAAGGCAGTTGTTGTATTGAGCGACCTCTGCACCTCAGTCCCTCTCACATACAGCAAACCACCGTTGGCTGTTTTGGTGTCTTGGATGCCATCTGTGGTGCCCTTCCACACAGCAGCATACAAGGACTGCACCTGTTGCAGTGGCACATCAACGTTCGTACGGTGTCCCAGCCAAACAGATACAATTGTGTGAGTGTGACCAGACATATACACTTCAGCATTGCTCAATGCAGATGCCTACATGCTTCCTGATATTCAAGATATTCACACAGAGCTACGCACACATACTACCCTCAGTCATGCGCACACATATGATAACGTACCAAACTATGCAAATATGTACTGTTGCCCTCTGCGCAGTTTTCCTCCACCACAAGCCCCCATCCCCCACCCACACACCCACCCACCAGCACAGGAAAACCCAGACAAACACACAAACGGACATATGTTTCATGTTTCATTGTGCGTGCGTGCGTGCGTGCGTGCGTGTGTGCACTTGCCTTTTCTGTGTTTCCATTCGAACGCCCTTCAAAAAGGCCAGCAACATAGGGCTTATTCGGATAGCATCAAATTTACATGTAAATGCAGCAGACAGAAGACTCTGTGCCATGGTTTGCACTAATAGCCTGCGGGTTAACGGCTGTAACGCATGTGGTTGGTGCGTTTGCTGATTGACAATGTGCAAAGTATGAGATGTAGGAGAGGAGACTGCTTTGCTGGGCATCGTGTTCCACATATTTGAGAACAGTATGCCGTTAATCTACTGGTGGAGGGTTAGCTTCACAGAGGCAACACTGCGTGTTTTGATATCATGATGATGTACGCTAAGGCGGCTGGGACATTGTGTCCACACTAGTCACAGAGCACTTGCACTCCAACGTCCATTGGGGCCTTCAATAATCCCAGAAGGCTGAGTACCAGAACAGTGGAGATAGGATGCAACAGGCATTCAAGGAAAACTCAACAACAAGGAAAATGAGGCAATGCAGCACCTTCGATGGATCAAATGGCAGGAGCAGTGCCAATTGTTACTTGCCTGCTCCTCTTCAAGGGCAACGTCAAATATGCTGAGTTTTGCAATGGCGCCATCGAAATGGCGCTCGCGGGCATTGTCCACTCGCCCGCAGAGATAGATATTTCCATCAAGCTCAATTGGATCACCGCCATTAACTCCTGCACCGTAGACAGCAGTTCACCAAAAATAAATTGCCGGTTTCAGTGCATATCACGTGAAAGCGTAAAGCACTTGCCCACTAAAAGCAAACCTTTTGAATCTGGAGTCGAAGCCGCAAGCTCTCCATCGATATATATTCTGTAGCCTTTGGCCCCAGATGGCTGGGTTGTGACTGTGAACATGTGCCAATTTCCGTCTTCAATCTCCACATGGTTGGTTACGTTGCGTTCGTCATTGTTGGCAATCGAACCATCAGAGTCCATGTAAAACGCCTCAGGGGTGTCATTATCATCCTACACAGTCGACACAGTACACCAGCCGATTTTAGCACATGAGAGTATATTTCGCACAGGCCCTGCCTCCTGTAGGCAACCCATGATGCTTCGATGGTTGCGCTGAAGTGTAGCACGTTATGCGATCAGAAGGCAGAAACTAAATAATAAGAGAACAAAAAATTCAGCCTCTAACACCATGCCTCCGATTGCGAACCAAATTTACGAAATAACCAAGCAGTTGATTCTTCAGCACGGTACGACAACAAGAAATCGACACCCCCCAATTCACCTTTATCAGAACTCTCAGAAGTCCATGCGCAGGATGGGAAATCTCTGGCAGGTAAACTTGAATTTGGTTGGTCAGCGTTGGATCGGCATTTCTGTTGTTGGTGTTGCTGACTGTAGTGTGGGAGTATATGAACTGGTGAGTATCGCCAAAGGAAGATGCACTGATGTCCTTCTTCATCCAAAAGGAGATGGAGAAGGACCCATTCCTGCCATACTCCACATTCTGAATGACCACAAGGTCTTCTGTGTCTGCAAAACCCAAATGAGCAGTGAGAGACTGAATTATGCCAACTGCCTGTGCAACATGACTATCTATTGGGGCCAAAAGAGGAACTGCCCTCCCCCTCACCATTTCTACCATACAGCGTACACAGTCGCAATCAGCAGGCATTTTCGCTCATGAACGCATGAAACCCACAAACTTATCCATCCACCCGCTTCCACTGCGCTGCCACAGGGTTAAGATGACAACAAACTTGACAAGCGCCGCGGCTTCCAAGCCACTCACTCTCCTTGCAGTGTAGAACGCTTCCAAATTGGGAGTCTTGACGAAATGTTGCTGTATTTGATGCGCCCACATACTGCTCATCTGGCCAGGAGTTCAACGACTGCCCTGTGAGTGGGAAGTAGGCAACTGGAACTGGAAAGTCTCCAGCATCGTCTGGGATGACGACTCCCCCCGTCGGCGGTTTGGCACAGACACCTTCAGCAGGAACGCCAATAAGCAGACTGGTCACAAGCTGCAACTGAGACGAGCAGTGGGATGGGAAGTTCTGTGGCTGGGAAATGCAGGTAAAAGTTGGCAATGTCAAGCAGGTGACGTCAGCCAGTTGAATATTGCATGTAGGTTAGGAAACGGACTGAAATTCAGAGGAAACGTTTGTGTACAATTGATGGTGCAAGGCACGCTGTGCTTTTTGGGCTCACCTTTCTTGGGGTCTTGCTGGTGTGGGTAGCAAACATTGTCCTCTGGGCATTTCTCGTTCAACGAGCATGGCTGCAAAGTAAGCCCACTTCCAGTTTTTGGCGGGACCACAGGAGGGGTTGGCCTCCCAGAAAAATCCACCCCAGGAAGTCCACCCAAATCAACACCAACAGCAGCAGCAGGGGGCTGATCGTCAGCCGAATCCTGAGAGCACATCACCCCAAAGTGGCTTCAAGGAGTCCTCCAAGGCGCTTTCAAAGTTCAGACCCAACTGCCAAGCACTCATGATTCAATAGTTGTGACCTTTTCAAAAACCCTCCAGTGCTGAGAAAGCGAATTGCTGCTACACAAGCCCAGCGACTGGATTATCTCATGGAAACAACAAAGATGTTGTGATATTTTTCCTGTTCGTTGACTCGCAAAAATACTGGAACAAATGTGAAGAATGCCCTTGTTTGGAAGCTTCGGCCTGGCACAAGTCAGGGCTGGACATCCGAGAGCAGCATGGCCGCCCAGCAGCCCCATTCCCACAATGGCAGCGCACCTGCAGCAGAGCCCTCGAGCCCATATTGTCGATGTGCACATCAGCATCTGTATCCACATCACAGCACCGTGACCGAAAGCATGACTCCCACGCTACAGCCGCGCGGGAGCGCCGGTGACAGAAGCCATAGCGATAAGTATCCTACCGAGCTACATCGTGTAGACCACCAGGTGGTGCAAATCGCCGCTCCATGCAAGAAATGGAGCCAGCTACGCAGCGGCTGGTGGGTCAAATTGGTGGGAACAGGGGGCGCGGTCCCTAATGTAACTTGCAATCAACAGAATGCTAGTGGCGCAGTGCGTATCGGGTGCTGTAATCCCTGCACGCCATGGCTATCGCACGGGTGGTGCCGCCTAATGGAGCGAACTCCAGCTGCTTGGCATCGCTTCGCGTATGGGGCTCCATCTTTGAAGGAAATGCGCATGCCTCCCTTTTGGCGTCTACACAGGAGGTGCGATCGTCCAGCGACGCAAAGCCCTGGACCTCCTGCCCCCCTTGGCCAAAGAAATTTTGGCGAACGGCTGCCGTCGGGAGCCCATCGGGGGCCGGGGAACTGCACGTTGCGATCGATAGCCGCAGCTTCCCAGACAACAGCGCAGCACGCACCTTTGGAGCCATTTGAGCACGCAATTGCCACGAACACCGCCACAACCGCGAGGGCCGTTCCGCAAGGAGCATGACAAGGGCGGCGCTGCGCCCCCATGCCGCGCTCCTTCATGCTCAGCCGCGTCCCCCTGAATCGCGAGGCGCGACGCCCCGCGCCCTCTCCACCCCGGCCGCGGGCTTCGAATTCGGGAGTGCCTCTGCCGCGCAATAGGCGCAGGCAGTCCAGCAGCCCAGCCGCTGGAGGGAGGCCAGCATCAACATGGACGCCCCAGCGTATGTGTACGATGATCGGACCGGCCATCGGAGGTCAATGACGGGGGTAGGGTGATGTGACAGCCCTTGTTTAAACGTCAAATCGGTCGGAAACGCCTTCAACGCATTCTGCAGACTGCTCCCTGCTCGTTTCCGGGTTGGACACCCCGGCATCATGCACGCCAGCATTGCGAACTTCGCGACATCGTGTGCGTCCAACATCGCCCTCCATCTGTGCGCTCACCCCAGCTTCAGATTGCGAAGTTTGGCAACCATGCTGTCTCGTTGCGCTCGGGAGCCCATGTGCGGGGTTATCACGCCCAGTCATGCGGTCATGTCCGCGAGACAGCCAGCGCCTCGGACAGGCGATCGCCTGAATTGGCGAACTCACAGATAACCAGATTGTGGAAAGGGAGGTTAGCTGCCTCCCCGCGCTTCGCCTTTGGGAGTCAGTTGCTAAAATGGAAACCATTCCGACCACCGTGTTTCTCCCAATGCAAGCCGATTGTGGGCACCCTGCCGACAAGCAACATCTCTCCATGCACATCCACACTCTGAAGGAATACAGTGTGCCAGCATCTGGCAGACTTGCGATGCAGGGGTGCGGTCCTGCGTGCGCATCTGAATTTGGGTCGCTGCCTGGGAACCTGAGGTTCGGCGGTGTCGCTTTGGAATCACCCAACGACGGTGACAGATTCTGTCCTGCGCCACCACCTTGGAACGGGAGAAAAGCAATTGCGCAAAATATGGGACATCTTCATAAATAAAACAAAAAGAAGTCCCGCTGATCGTCCTCCGACAAAGCCTTTTCTTCTTGGGGGCGTCCCATCGTTTATGGCATATAAAATCGAGGAGGGATCGAATGCCAGTGATAAGAATTATTGTGTCCCTGGACGCGAAGCTGAAAATCCTCCTTTCTCCAAAATTGGGTGGTCCAAAACCAACGCCTCTGGTGTTATGTGCTGCGCAAATCAGAAAAAAGTCACAGCCATCTCTCATATGGGGTTTATCAAATCGGTTCGCGTGAGCTAAACCAACGAAATTGCAGTGTGTACTGGTTTCCGTGAACAATACTTTGCATCGAGACACCACCGCTTGCTTTTGGTCTCCTAGATGGAGGCGAACACCTCAGCGGCCAGCATGCAGCCTAGCGTATAGAGACGCAAACAGGAACACGGGCGTGTATTGAAGGGATGAGAGCATAGGAATGCGCTGGAAAGTGCGAGGGCGAAGAAAACAAAAGAGAGATAGCAGCAATCTGTGCGCGCGCATCAACGTAGATACGTTCCATCGACTATGATACATAGTGCGAAGCAGGAAGTAAGAACCAGCTGGTGTGCGGCAGCGAGTTTCACCAGCACTGAGGCATCTGAAGTTTAGCGTTTACCATGCAAAAGCAATGTACTGCTGCTGTGCTCAACGTTTGAATGTATCTGCAACTATCTTGCAGTCATGCGCCGACACCACGTGGGGCAACCCGAATCATGTATTAGTAGTGAACACCAAAACAATATTAATATTGAAGACAGCCAAACAGGGAAGAAACACACATATCTATGGTCAAAAGGTGTACATTTTGATTGCACAACGGCGCATACATACATTGCATCACCTCTATTACATGCGTAGGAGATCTTCATGCTGTGGGAGGAGTTATCTTCTCCCTTTGCGCCTCAGCTTGGTAGAAGAAATGAGGGAAACCGCAGTAAAGCCACGCATTGCGCAACGCTACAGCTATGTACAATAGATTGGCTATACATACAGCACGGTTTGCAGCTTAGTGCCGATATCACCCTCAGCTGCCAAAAGACCATTTGCAGGATTTGACGTGCGCTCTCAAGCGTCTATTAACCCACAGGGCTGCAAGCAACCAGATATCGCCTTCCTGAAAATTGCCAAAAATATCCAGAAACTTCATGCTCAACACGCAGTGCGATATTGCGATGACTAAGCGTCGCATATGGCAGTCTCGAGCGGCTGCTTTTTGGGCACATGAAATGGACATCCCCCAGCAGCAATGTATTCAAATGGCCCAGATAGCGAGACCGAATTCCGGAGTCATGCCCCACAAGTGGCAAATGGTTCCAGTCGTTGTAACGAAAGGGATGCGAATTTGTGCTTATGAATTACGTCAGGTAATAGAACGCAGCCGCTATGAGGATTCCGTAAGGAATCCTTTGCGAAAATACTACTGCCCCCTGATATTGCCATTTTTGATTAGGACTGCACGTGGCAATTGACATATTCTCCGCCATCCCAGGATTCACCATTTTTCTTGATATCATTCCTGCATGGAATCGTTCTGTTCCCCCAGGCAAAGCAAATTCTTACAGCCGTTGCCGCTTGCATTTTGCGTCGGTTGTCTAGTCCCATGGTCGAAAACAACTAGGCGCAAAGAAGTGTGGAAAGAAATGAGGCGGAAAATTTGGAAAATATGGTGCGCTGAGAAGCAGCTTGGAAAGAAACATGCAATCACGAAATTCAAACAGTAAACGCCATAACCTGAATTGCACTGACAACGCCAACGCATGGCATCCACCATGAAGACCAATCCCTTGTCAAAATAATGATCAACAATTTGTATCTCTGATTCCTGAGGCACTTGTTAATACCAATTTGTCGATGCGATACTACGGCACATCCACTTCTTTGCCACATGCTTTATTCGATGAAGCACCGCACCCCTTTGATTTGCAACCGCCGAAGACCAAGAGCGGCCCTAACGTGCATCCCACATGTTTATGCCCTCTCAACTCTCCGAATTACGCTTGTTGGGAACGTAACAACTCACTGCGCTTGCAAGTGCACTTGCAAGGCGGTGGTGGGCAAAGTTCAGTGTGCACTGTTCTTTGGACTCAACTGAACCGATTTCTTCATCGTTTTGAGGCGGAACGGCCATGAAAGAGAACCTGCAGTGCTGGAGGAGGTCGCGAATTATTCCGTGTTTGCTGGCTTCAAGCCGAGATACCCCTTCTTGCTGCGGCTTCCGTTCGAATTTACTAATGCACCACACCACACACTGCAGTCATATGCAGTACGCAAATGGATGTGCGCAATTCAGGAACAAACCATGCGCGTACTGCTGCGAAACTTGGGCGCCAACCAGTCTTCTCCAACACCCCTCCAACCATCAAAAATCTGAAGATGACGACCACCGTCTCTTTTAAGCCCCAGGCCACAGCCTGTTCGATGGCCCTTTGCCGGTGGAACAGGCGCCGTCAGCGCCGTCCTAGCACAGCTGGGATTTTTGAAAACTTTCAGGCGGCCGGGATCCATACCACCAATGCCCTCTTGTGACACCCCCCCCGAAAGACAAAGTCGCCGAAAGTTGGAGTCGCTGGCGCATTTTCCCCCCCTCTTCCAGTCCCGGCCGCCTGCGGGCGGCTGACTGGGTGCTGACGGCCCTGCTGACGCGGCGTGGCGTTCTGCCCAGCCCCCACACAGCACACCCTGGAGTGCACAAAGCCGCCAACCCAGAAGCGGATGCCCAAGAAAAGTTGTGGGTGCGGTTGCGGCGCCATGGCTTCCGCGACTCGACCGCGCACCGCCGACGCGCTCGGCGTTGCGGACAACTTCGCGAAAATACTGCTGCCGCCCGAGTTCGTGCGCGCCCTGTCCGAGGCGGGATTCAAGAAGCCCTCCCCGGTGCAGGAGGTGGCCCTGCCCCTTTCGCGCCTGGGCTCGGACCTTGTCGTCCAGGCCAAGTCTGGCACCGGCAAGACGCTTGTGTTTGCCGTGGCGTGCCTGGAGAGAGTCGACCCCGCGGCAGGCCACCCCCAGGCCCTGGTCTTGACCCCTACAAGGGAGGTCGCCGTGCAGGTGGCATCGGAGATCGAGAGGGTGGCCAGCGGCCTGCCCCCGCCTTACATATCGGTTGGCGTCTTCATCGGCGGCGTGTCCGTGGCAGAGGACCGGCGCAGGCTGCGGCGCCGCTGCCAGGTGGTCGTGGGCACGCCGGGCCGGATGCAGTGGCTGCTGGAGAGCCGGGAGCTGAGGGGGGAGACGCTTTCGACGTGCGTACTCGATGAGGCCGACCAGCTATTCTCCGGCTCGCTGAAGGAGGCCGTGGAACGGATCGTGACCTCCCTGCCGAAGGCCAAACAGCTGATGGCGTTCTCGGCGACGTACACCCAGGACGTGCAGACCCTCATCGAGGGCCACATGCGGCATCCGCAGCGAGTGCTGACGGTCCCGAGGTCGAAGTCGGCCGCGCTGCTGGGCGTCAGGCACTGCTACAGCCTGGTCGAGGACGCCGGGGATGGCGAGTTTTCGGCAAAGGTGGCTGCGCTCCTGGCTGTGCTGTCCTCGGTGTCGTTCCACCAGACTGTAGTGTTCTGCAACAGGCAGAGCGACGCCCAGGCGCTCGCGGATCGGCTGACGCGCGCCGGCTTCCCCGCCGCGTTCATTTCGGGCCAGAAGCCCCAAGAGGAAAGGCTGGAGACGATGTCCGCCATGAGGGGCTTTGAGCTCCGGGTGATCGTGTCCACGGACCTTGTCGCCAGGGGTGTGGACCTGGAGAGGGTCAACCTCGTCTGCTGCCTGGATGTGCCCCAAGACCCGGCCACTTACATGCACAGGTGAAGGTCCTGGCCTCAGAGGAGCCTGCCCTTACACTCCTAGAAACCACAGCGTCAGATGTGCTGCGACAGATCATGCGAGCCACCTGCTCTGCTTCATTCTGCTTGTGACATGCTGCGATAGTGCCTGCTATCATGATTATCCGCAACCGGCGCCGATCAGGCGCAGCGTTTTGTTGTGCTGGATGGGCTTGATGTCTGGAGTGTATGGCTGATTTTCTGTGGGTGTGAGAAGTTCATTGATTGCCTTGTGTGTGTGTTGCATTGCTACAGGATTGGACGGACGGGAAGGTTTGGAACCTATGGGCTGTGCATTGCCTTTGTGAATCAGAATGAGCTGTTGAAACTTCAGGCCTGCATGAGGGAGTCAGCGGGCAGGGAAGCTGAGCCCCTGCCTGACCCTGTGCCTGAGGACTGGTACGCATACCAGCTGGGAAGCCCAGAGGAGGAGGTGGCCTATGAGAGGCTCCTCCAGGCGCCTGTTGTTCCGGAGCCGCTGCGTCACTTCCAAGATGAACCAGAGCACTGGGTGGATGACACAGGAGGAGCGGTGCTGGACTGGTGGAGGGACTGGATGGGTAGGCGTGAGGGCATCTGGGACGCCTGGGACCCTTACGAGTGCGATGGCCACGGTGCGCAGGCTGCCGACGACTTCGATGCAGAGAGCGTTGTGTACTCTGAAGAGTGCCTGCCATCAGGAGATTTGTGGCAGAGTGAAGACAGTGATCCATTGAGTGACCACGAAGCCAACACACCAGCTCATGGTGATGGGAGTGAGCCTGCAGACAACAGTGCTGAATCCGAACGGCCAAGTGCCCTTCAGTTGCATGTGCCCACAGAATGTGCGCTGACAGATATCTTCGTGCCGGACAGCAAGCAGGCCACCGTATTGTGTGCAGCAGAGGGCAGTTTGGACAGTGCTGGAAAAAGGATAATAGGTGAAGAAACGGGGGCAGAGCCTGTTGCTGAAAGGGGTGCTGGAGGCCACCACCCAAGGGATTGTGGGTTTTCATCTGCGCCCAGAAATTGGGCACCATCAACACAGCTGCCCCTTCCGATGCCCAGCAATGCCAGCCTTGCAGATTCTGTCAATCCTTTGGCAGCATACAGCCATTGGTTGCAGCAATATTCCTTTTGGGATGCATCCCAGCGCCTGGCATATGCAAATTGGCAGGCAGAGTACATGGAGTGGCATGCGAGATACAGCCAGTGGTATGACGAAATGCAGCGTGCTTTGAGCATACACAATGCACAAGTTGGGGGCAACATCAACCCGCAAGTGAAGTGAAAACAAGTGACTAATAACGCTGCTGACTGGTGGTCAGGGCTCAATTTTGCTGAGAGATTTCTCGGGTGGAGAAGAGAGGGTTTCCTTGGAGATGGCAGAATGCTTCATGTACAATAATGGACGCTCTGTGTTTGAGCGCCAAATTGGCTTAGACTAGGAGACCCGCTGGGCGGAGGGGGGGGGAATTTGATGCCGACGCTGAAAAATTCAGTTTCAAAACACATGTTGGTGCTGGGAGTTGTTGTGGGCCCACAAGCAAGTTGT
Source organism: Ostreobium quekettii (assembly GCA_905146915.1). Classification (NCBI taxonomy): domain Eukaryota; kingdom Viridiplantae; phylum Chlorophyta; class Ulvophyceae; order Bryopsidales; family Ostreobiaceae; genus Ostreobium; species Ostreobium quekettii. The sequence goes on along the minus strand of CAJHUC010002998.1, from coordinate 78,272 downwards.
GGAAGCCCTCTCAAGTCCTGTAAGATACCAACTTCCAGGAGTTTTGCTCGGGCCTCGGGTGACCAGTGTCTGGGGAGGCAGGGCACATAAATTGCTGTCGATCGACAGATTTTGTGATTTTTTGGGGATTATGTTTTGGAAACCTGGTTGTGTGGGCAGATGTGTTTCATTGGGAGGCATTCTTGATGGTTTATTCCATGAGTCTGCTAATTTGTACAGAAGTGCAGCTATCTCCAGATGGTTTGTGCAACATGGCATGGAACACCTTTCCTTGCATGTTTGCACGGTTCACCTCAGTTCGCCACTGCCCGGATAAGGCAGTGCTCACAACTATGTGTTTTTTTGCACTCGTGTGCTGCATTGATAGGGATGTTCTTGAATAGATTATCCGAACATTTGGCTTCGGAACTCCCAATGCGGGCGTTCCAGTTGTCTCGTTACTGTGCATGGGTTTGGAGGACCCTAACGCGATGACCCTGATGTTGTATGGAGATAAAATAGGCGGCAAAGTTGAGAGACCTTGTTGTGCATCCACGAGGCTGTGGAGGCTGATCTGATCGCTGGCCCCAGGAAGGCGATTGTGCGCAGTGTACATGGGGGCAGCACAGATAGCTGGAAGGTGTTGTGGAGTGCTCCCCTTGCTGACCCATGTGTAAGGCACTGCTTTCCCCGGCAGTGTTGCGAACGGCATGGTATCTACCTGATCTTGATTGATTGCATCATGGCGTTGATTTTGCTCTCGCGCTGTTGACGACGTCCAATGGCATTGCTCAGCATTGCCTGTGTTCGCCTGCGGATTTGATGCCCCGGAAGTTGTCCACAGCAGATCCTGTCGCATTTGTCTCGGAGCAAGCACTCACGTGCAAATCGTGGTCAATTCCCACTGGGGCTGTGCAACTGCACAAATCGGCGACCATCTTGGCAGCTGCCAAGGGTTGTTGCAGCAAAGAGCCACAACCAGGTCTGTGGCATGAGGCATCGATGTTGTGCATACGCTTGCATCCATCAAGAATATACAAGATCTCCCTTAAGGTATGTCAGGTTTGGGGCTTCACAGCCTTGCACAGTGCACGGCTAACGTCACATCGTATAGGGTTGCAGGCTAGTGCTGGAAGATCCACACTGGAAAGATAAGGCAGCCAAAACTCATGGCAAGAGCAATAAGCGGCACTGTTGCCCCAATCAGAGGACTCCAGTGCTTAGGAGATATCCCATATATTATATTTGGTCGCGTGACACCTTCCTCCTTCACTCGCGAATTCCACTAAAAACCCCAACCCAAGGCGCCACACCCAGCGATATCCCCCATGTGGCGTCACGCGACCCCAGATACTTGTTGGATATCCCCCAAGCGCTGGAATCCATGCTGTACTGTTGGCCACTGTTATAACAGGATCGGATGATCTTCCTGCATGAATGCCGGCTCCATAACCACCTACGGTGATTCTCGCCTGCTCTTGCATGTTTTGGGCAAGAGCGCCAGGCCGAGGAGCAAGCGAAGTCGACAGGCATTGCGGCGATTTTGGTCTTGCTTCTGGGGGACGACATGCTGTTCAAACTACTGGGCCCAAAGGAAGTGTCTTTGCGTCATGTCACGCCTCGATTTCGGACGGACGAGCCTAAGGCCAATGCACAGCGACAGGGTCCCTAAGGCCAAGCGGCGCGACACCCCCACTCCAGACAGGATCGAGATTGCCTGCGCGGACAGGACGTGCTCGTCCTCGTCCGCGTGGCACTTGTCCCCGCAGGGCGGACCGGCCCGCGTGGCGCCCGACTTTGTCCGCTCCACGCGCGCGGCTGCGCTCGTCGCAAATGCCGGTCCTGCCCATTCGCTGGGACGCCCTTGGGTGCAGGTCCTTGGTCGTCCGGCCTGCGGACGGCTGGGTTGGCGTTGATCCCTTCAAGCCCGGATTGGCCAAGGGCTTGCGAGAGAACGCAGAGCGGAGGCTGGCACTCCGCTGTTCCGCATGCGCCTCGGCGGGGCGGGGCGACGCCGCACAGGTGGGGCCTGGCGGCGACGCCGAAAGTCCGGCGCTGTCGACGGTACAATCCGCCCAAAGTGGGCCCACTGCAGAAGCCCTGCCGATCGAGGACGGGCGCCTTGAGGCTGGCGATCCCGCGGAAGCGGCTGGCGCCGTTGGCGCCCAGTCATCCGGCGCGTCGTGGTCCGCGCGCCCCGCAGGGGCGTTCGCTATCCAAGGGGTGGAGCCGGGGGATGGATTGCGTCCGGGCGGCACGAGCGGGTCCGGCCCCTTGCCGCCGAGGGCCATGGCTGCCGCCGGGGCCTGCTGGGTGGTGGCGGTCGCCGTCGCCGGGGCGGTGCTGGTGTTTCAATGGTTGGCGGGGAAGGGTGGTGGCGACGTCGAGGAGGGCGAGGAGGATGGCGCGAAGGTGGGCCTCCTGCGGAGCCTGCAGGCGGGACTCGAGCAGAAGCGGCTGCAGCGCGAGGCCGTCACCCGGCTCAACGATTTGATGGGCACCATCCAGAGCCAAGCCAAGGTGGACCTGTCGGCCAAGAACTTGGGAGACGAGGGATGCGCCTACATCGTGGAGGCACTGGCATTCAACACGGTGTGCAGGGAGATGGACCTCAGCAACAATGGGGTCGCCCTGGTTGGGGTCGCCCAGCTGTGCGAGGTGCTCAAGTCCAATGACGCCCTGCAGGTCTTGTCCATGTCCACCAACAGCATTGGGGACGAGGGGGCCGCGATGATGGCCAGCTGCATGGCTGGGGATGCCCACATAACCACACTCAAGCTCAACGGGAACAACATCAACGACCAGGGGGCGGCCGCCCTGGCAGAGATGCTCAAAGTGAACACCACTCTTACTTCACTGGAGCTGAACAATAACGGAATCGAGTATGAGGGCGCCGCTGCCCTGGCGGAAGCGCTGACAGAAAATATGTCTCTCAGAGTCCTGGGCCTGGGCGGGAACTACCTGGGGCCGTTGGGGGCGTCAGCGATCGCGCAGGCCTGGCTTGTGTGATGGGCTACCTAATGGGGGTCTGGACCGGGGCTTGCGCTCTTGCCCAAAGTTTGAAGGCGAATGCAGAAGGAGCTGTGAAGGAGCTGAAGCTCAACCAGAACTACATCTCAAGTTTTGGTCAGGGTGCCCTCACAGAAGCGTTGGATATGGTGTACGAATTGGGGGGCGGGAGAGAGACCACGATCGTCTTCTAAGCATCAACGATGGCTGGCCACCATTGCTCGATGGCCGCCTCTCAACCGGTCCCAGGTGTAGGGGGGCTGAGATAAAATAACAGTTTCACTTCACTAGCTTCATTATAGTTGGAGGTTGCCTGTGAGGGATTGAACCTTAATCTGGGCAGACGAAGGAGCTTTCGCTGACTGGTCGCCTGCACCAGCACCACATGGCAGAGACGTCTTTCCGAGGTGCAGCTCAGAAGCTGGCTCGCTGACGTTTGCAATCGAACCCTGGCACAGTTTGAATGGTGGGTGGGTGATTTTGCCATTTGTGAACCGATAGCTGAATGTGATTGGTGCGTCAGCACTGCCTGAAAACGAGTGTGATTGATGAGCCTTAGTATCGATTCTTTTGTTGGATTGACCGGGCCTGTGCGGGTGCAGAAAAGGACGATGGTGTTTACATTTTGCAAGGGCCAGGAAACTCGATTTCTTTATGCAGGCGGCAGAGCACTTTGCGGTTTCATTTGGGCGTGTGAAAGGGCGACTGCGGGCTCTTGGTCAGTACAGATGGGTTGTTATACCGTGCTGCAAAGTGAGAGCTTGCGCGCTGCGACGACGGCACCAACTGTGTGGTAAGACTTTGGGCATGGAGACTCAGGGCGGGGCAGGGGCGCGTCAGTTTTACCCCTGGTGTGGCAAATGTTCATATCAGCTTGTCAAATTCTGAATTGTATGTTCTGTAACAGGGACAGGGACACCTGGTACGGCTTGGGACGCTTGGCTTGATTTGGAACCTGCAGCGAACCAATTGCCACGTACATATTGGCTCGCGGGTCATTCCAGGTCATTTTTCAAGATGATGTGTCGCTCACTACTCTTCGTGGTTGCGTTCGTCTGGCACGGCGATTGTGGTTGAGCCACCGTGGCTGACACACTGTACGGCCCGTTGGGTGGCTGACACACAGGTTGTCCATGCAGGCAAATGGCGTCCCCAAAACTGGCGGAGCTGAATCAGTCCAGCCGTCAACCAGAACGCTGGGGCATCGCGCGCAGCCCTGCGAGCTAGGTTGTCAACTGTAGAGCAATTTGACCACCGGAGCGAGAGCGACCCGGGACACCGCACAAAGTGCACAGGGGCACAGCGTGCTTCTCTGCAACGCGTGAGTAAGAGTTCTGGGGCATTCAAAGTCAACATCCTCAGGCAGGTGGGAGACACAGCCATTTTTGCGTGTTGCAGAGCCGTGAAACGGAAAGGTTGTCTTGTTGGAGGGCGCGACTCTTTTCGATGCATCCCACCTTCCACGAGGAGTGTACCGTACGACAGTCTGCAGAACTGGCTTGTGTACAAGAGGTGGCCTCCACACTCAGATCCTTCCCACAGCTGAAATACACACACAAAGAGTATAGTGGGGACGTGGTGGTATTACCACAACGGTCAACTACTGGGACTGTCAGAATGCAATGCATTACCTTCTTCTCCCACTTGCAAGTCGTACGCCGCCCACTATCCGCGCAACAAGCGTCAACGAGCACCTTCAAAGCAATTCAAGATGGAGGCCTCTGTCACCACAGGCCTCTCCTACCCTATTATCAACTCCAACCACATCCTCACTGTTTCCGAGGACGCCTATCAAGAATTCTAGATTGCTCCGTACATGTACAAGGCCGGCGCTCAACCGAATCAATCATAGAATCAAGCAAAAAGAACAAGAGAAGACGAAACATCCTTAACCCAACATCAGTCATCCCATTGTGGACAGCAGCGACTCTACCTAAAGGCCGCTATAGCTTACAGCCTCGTCTCCCACATTATCAAGCACGCTGGCACCCACCCACTACTAAGCATATGGCCCTGAATGCACCTCGAACATGGGCCAGTTGGGTTTGGCTTTCACCGAAGAATCTTTGTGCACCTGGCGTACTGCCTGCACGGGTCTGCATTCTGCCCTGCCCTGCAGCCGCCATAATCGTAACATGGGCAGGCATTTTGCTGCTTCACAGGATCTGTCCTGTCCCTAAGATTAGACGGTAGTGTTGAATATCCACACGTTTCTGGGCAGCTGCACCACAAACACCCAGCTTTGCTCCTTTGCTGATGTAACTACGGCACCCAGACTGTTGTGGCCGCCGCTTGGAAGATCCATTCAACCCAGTGTTCTGAAGAAAGGAAAACCATGTTGCGCGGGTGTGCATGGACATTTCATGCTGCAGCAACAGCAGCACCAGTGAGGATCCCGCCCTCCACAGTCTGCCTGTCACTTGTCAAAGAGATCGGCGTCTGGCACCTGCCCGCAATAGGACAGAAGAGATCTGTCAGGAAACTATGTTCGCTTCCAAGACATGCTCAGGTTCAGGGCCAAAGGGGCTCTCAGCCCTCCATCCGGACAGCTCTTCTGCAGCAGCATATTCCTAGAGCATTTGGAGGCACATACTAAATCCTGCCACAGGTGTGGTCCAAGTTCTGTCCAATCCACAGCAGAATGCGGAGACTATCAACTTGGCATATTCAACCTCAGCGGCCCCTCTTTCCCCCCCCCCCCCTCCCCATAATGTGCACCAAACATCTGCAGGTTCCTTCATACCTCCACACTGTCGAGTTCTCCATGTTCTTGTTGAGGTGCTGCACACAGGAAACGCCAACGTTGGTGTTGTAAACACTTGTTCCCAAACAGTATCCCATGGCACCAAGGACAACAGCCAGCATTCCTGAAACAATCTGAGCACGAGGTGATGTTGCGCACAGAGTGCAGGGTCAACGGCTGCAAAATATGCTGGCTTTTTCAATTATGCACTCAAAGCAAGAATCAGCATGCCTTTCGCAACTGTGTGCAACTATATCTTACCTAGTGAGGGTAACAACGACATCTGGATAGGCTCACATAATCGATCGCTCTCCTTCCTTGGCTCTTGATCAGACAGGATCCTGCATGAAGCAAGAGATGATTGGCAAACAATCAGATTCACTCCCTGGAAATTTGAAGCTCATTCTCACCTCCTATCGCGTGTCAATGGTCATGTGGGCACCTGTTGTTGGCGTATCTGTCCATCCCCAATACGGCACGTCAAAGAGCCTCTGCTTGAGCGCAAGTTACTCAGTCACTTGCACAGCATTTGGACTCATGCCAACAGTACTCATGTCTACAAACAAATAAGCTTATCCTGCTCATGATGTACCACTGCATCTCAACACAGTAGGACAGTCTTTCTGAGGCAGCAAGCAGGACTGAAAAGCATATGGATCTAGCAGGGCAGACACGATGTGGGATTGAAGAGGTTTGTCGTAAAACGGGATATAAGCACTGCAGCCAGCTGTGCATATGTAGGACAGCAGCTGGAATTTTCGATGCGCTCAACAACTCTAGAGTATTGCCATACACCAGCCCCAGTTGTTGCTGGCATGAATGCTTGCATCAATCCTCCTCAATCCAATATTTCGGATATGGTGCAGTTTCCGACCCCCAATCGTCTGGTCCGGAGGATTGGGTGCAGGTTTTGGGGGCATTCTGTCAAGCACATAAACAGGTGCGGTTCTGAAGACGCTGCGAAACTGCAGCACATCCAGGCGATGCATCAAGGGAGCCCGCTGCCAGAATACAAGTTTCAACTCCACAATGGACGCCAAAGCGGAGGACGCCGATAGGCAGGACTGCCCTCGCATGCGGTCAGGTCACCTCTCAAGCCTGCCGGCCAACGCCTGCACGTCGCGCTCAACGCCCTTGAACGTCTCCTCGATAGCTCCAGTGCGGTTTTTGACGTCCGCGCAAATCGCCTGCACGTCCTCAACGGCCGCCTTCGTATCGCGCTGCAGCTTCTGCACGGACTGGCCCAGCCCCGCCGTCCTGGCCTTCGCAGCCGGCCACAGCAGCTCGAGCGCCTGACCCAGAGCCAGCACGCCGGCAGCGGCAACACCCAAGCCCATGGACGTCTGACATCCCACCAAGGCAACAGCCGCGGCGTCAGCACACCGCACGGCCACTGCCAGGGCGACCCGTGCTCAAGCCCTCAGAGCAACCAAGATCGGGCATCCCCGACTGGCAGGCATCCCCGACTGGCAGGCGTCCCCGGGCGCTTCCCAGAGAATCCCTCGACAGGCACACGCATCTGCGGCAAAAGGGAAAGAGCAAACGACGCCCCGGGATGCCGCACTCGCTCGTAGGCCCTCGCCGCGGCAAGCCTGCCCCGCCGTGCGTCGCACATTTGCGAAATCGGCGCGCCAATGGCCAAGCGGCGCGCACCTGTGCCCAACCGTCGTCCTCCCTGTGGGCCCCCGCGTCCCGTGGCTGGGGCGCGGACAGGTGCGGGCGCCCACCGTGGAGCTGCGCGCTGGCGGCGATGGCGCTGGCCGTCTCGGACACGTGGCTGCGGACAGCCGCCGCCCCCAGGGGCTTGGGAGGTATCAGGGCCGCCCCGAATGCCCTAATCCTGTCGAAGGCCTCGTCCACCTCCGGCACAGTCAGCCCCTCGCCCAGGAGCAGCATCCTCTTGATCCCCGCGCCGGCATCTCGGACCTGCGGGATTGTGCACGGGGAACTCAGCCGAGCTCTTTCGCGCAGGGGTCCCGCCGATCAGCGCGGGCACCAGACGCGCGCGCCCACGCACCCTGGGGTGCGCCATGAACGCGACGGCCTCCTGAACGAGCGCCTGCCGCAGATCCTGCGACCCTTCACGGGCCCCTGGCGGTGCCCCCTGGCCGGCCCCCCCCGCGCCTTTCGGCGCCTCGCCGTCCGGGGCCATCTCGGAGAGCGCTGTTGCGGGCTGCTCTGCTGGCAGGGAACCATATCTGGGCGGGGATTTTGTAGCCCACGCGGCACGTGCGGCCTGGCCAGTCCCTAATGCGGTGGGAGATAGTAGAGGTTTTAGGACCCATGTTGATAGGGGTGCGCGGGCAGCCCGGTGTTGGGAGCACCGACAGCACGCGGCTGTTGTAACAACGACCACAAGAAGGACGCCCTTGCTGCCGTGGTGGTTAACAGTCGCTTGGAAAAGTGCCGATGCAACGTCAGAGGACCGTGCACGTTGCTCTGAAGGCAGTCTTACAACGAGACTGTACGTGATGCACCGTCGTCGTCGCCTCGAGTATGAGTGTATCTTAACAAATGACCGTTTAACCGTAAATTGTCTTGCTCCGTATCCTCTCGTCCTACTACGGTGCTGCTACCTTCCTACGTCCGATTCCCATTCGGTCATCCGCACGCTTCCCGTTCGCTTCTGTCTTGAGTAGCGTCCACTCACGTCCTAACGGTTTGCCAAATGCCCCGATCCGGGGGCGGGCCTCATGGTCCGCCCCCGCCCGGAACGGAGAGGGGCATATGCCTCGTGTTTCGATCGTCAATGGCCCTCTGGCATTCCTTAACGGTTGCGATTCCTGCTTTGGCGCTATGCTTGAGCGCCTAGCCATGCATACCCTAATTTGCCATTTTCCTCCCGAGGGAGGCGAGAGGGCCGTTTCCAGGCATACCCAACCGTTCGGCCCAATTGTGGGCTGCAAAGGCAATTGCCGTATGCGGACTGACTAAAAGTGGCCTACGGGTGTAGGAGGTGCAGGAGACCTGGGACGAGGTGCTCGGAGGGCCCGTCGCGGCTGTCCGAGGGGAGGAATGGACGGTAAAGGAGCTGAATAGGCAGTACCGAGCCGTGCGAGAGGCGCATAGAGCACGGGTGGAGCAAGTCGCGGAGAAGAGATTGCCTCAACGGAAACAACTGATCGAACGAGAGTTCGTGGGGTGGTGGGCCCGGCGGCCGGCCGAGTGGCAAGTAGGCCCGCCCCAGCCGGAGGATGTCATCACCTTTTTGGAATGGTTCTCCCAGAAGCGGCAGGGGCGTGTACGAACCCATACCGAGAGTGGACAGAGGGTGTGGCATTTCAATACCATGGAAAAGGAAGTGAGCCACCTGAGTAGTTGGTTCTGCCGAAGCGGACGAGAGGGCGACTGGCGCAGCGAGGACGGGAGCGGGAATCCGTGTAGATCCGACTGTGTCCGAGCGTGGAAGAAAGCCTACCGGGCCGCGCAGCAAGTGCAAGGGGTAGGAGAAAGTAGTGCGGAGCCATTGCGCGTAGAATGGTATCGACGGATGGTGCGAGCGTGCCAACAAGAGCTCGCGAGGGAAGGCGACCCCGTTGTAAGGGGTCGTGTACTGCGTGACGCCATGTTGCTAACCTTCTTATGGGAAACCGGCCAGCGAGTGAAACCGCAGTTGGGGCCGTACACGCGGGACATGATAGTGGATGAATGGGGCCACCCGATATGGGCGGCGAGTATAGGGACGCGCCCCGTGGAAGGGGCAGTGTTATTAGACGTATGGTCGCTGAAGACCACCACCGAATTCCGGCCCGGACGGGTGGAGATAGACCGTCACCAGGAACTGGGGTTCCTGTACTGGTTCAACCTCATGGGAGACTGGCTCCGCCAGCATGGGCGCGGGGACGTTCAGGTACTACTGCCCGCCTGGGATCAGTGATGCAGGCCCCAGAACCGGTCGGTAGAGGCGATGGAGGCTACCCGCATTATGCGGTATTGGGCCCAGCGGGTCAATGCGCCGGAAACGCTGACTTACTACAGCAGCAAACGGGGGAGCCTGCAGCATAGGCATCACGAGCTCGGGATGTCGATGGCCGACGTGGCCAGCCAGACACTGCTACGCTCAATAACCACCGTGGAGCGGTATGTGGACCGAGGGCGGCACTGGCATCGGCAGGTGCAAGCCGCACGCAGGGTGAAGGCCCGAACGCGTGAGCCAGAGCGGCCCGAAGGGACAGAACGGAACCAGTGGCGGGTGTGGGATGGACCGCCCCCCGAGCTCGAAGCCCGGCTATCCGCTGGGGAAAGGCCGTGAGGCCGAGACAAATATCCGAAATGTCACAGGACACCTTTAACAATCAGGTTGGGATACAAAGACTCGTACCCACGGATACCAGCCGGAGGGCTTCGACGAACCTGCCGCCCCCGTACCCCAAACGAACCACGGGCTGATCGCCTGACCGTGCCAGGTGAGAGCACGGGGCATCACCAAAGGACCGCGAAGGCCCGGGAGGGCCGCGATGAGCGGTTCCCACGCACGACAGGCGGCGGGCAGCACGACTATGGCGGGAGACCAATATTGCGTGAGGCGCTGAAGCGCCCGACCGGCCAAACGCGGCGGGGGGTTGACCCACGCATAGCCGCACGGCGGGCGCCAATCGTGAGAGAAAGCGTCGACCCCCGCTGACCGACCATCAAAATATCGCAAAAAATAACGTTCGCAGACTGCCGTGGAGGCGGTCACAAACACATCGAGGCAAATAGAGGTGGGATCGAGAGCCAACTGGTGGCAGATCCATGCGACCGCCTCGGGCTTAAAACCCCAGTCATGGGGGTCGTCAGGCTTACTGAAGAAGTCTGCCTGAGCCTGCCAAGGGTCTTCCCTGTTCGACCAAACGAGCTCGAGCTCCACATCGTGCTCCCAGGCTAACAGGTGTATTGCCCGCACGAGGGGGAGACATTCATTGACGCCCTTCTGGCGGTCGATGCAATACTTGCTCGCTTAACTGTCAGTGTGATATAAAAGGCGATGTGCCTTCACCATGCCCGGGGCACACACGATCAATGTGCGCAAAACCGAGTGTACGGCGAACAGCTCTCGAGCTGTGGAGCTAGCACCGATGAGATGCGAGGGGAGCTCCACCTGAAGGGGGTAAGGAATAGCCCCCCCAGGAAAAAACGCTCCAACGTGAGTTTCCGAGGCATCGCCAACCGCGACAGTCATTTCGCGGGCGCTGGGCCAGCTACGACCCTCGACCCTGTGGAAGTTGTCCCGCCACCACTCGAGCTCATCCCGCACCTCCTGGGGAGTAGGGAAAAGGTCGTCCCAAGACTCTGTCCCCACCAAGGCGGCGAATAAACGCCGAGTGAAAGCTGGGCACAGATTCATGGCCATGCTCATAGAGACGATTAGTCCCGCAATGTGAGCCAACTGACGGGAAGTAACGCGGTCGCCGGCTAGCAGGACATCCACAACCGAGAGAAAGTAAGTGCGCTTATCAGCCGGAATGCGGAAAGCACCCACGCCGGAGTCGACTTCCAAGCCGAGGAAGCACTGCGTCTGTTTCGGCACCCAGTCGGCTTTCTTTGATGAAAAGAAAGTCCCCAGGGCTGTGCCGACAAGGGCCAAGATCAGACCGTCGAGCATACAGAGTTGCGGGCTGGCCGCCGCTCCGTATCGGTCGTCTATGAGGAAAGCCATCAACGAACCATAATGGCGCAGGGGCCGGTAAAACGCGGCCTGAATGTGAGTAAAGGCCGCGCACGCAGACGCCAACCCGAAGGGGAGATGGGTCAAAAGCAAAGTACGACCCTTCCAATGGACCGCGAGGAATGGCCAGTCGCAGCGGCGCATACGCAGGTGATGGTACCCGGATTTCAGGTCCGTCACTATGGCGTAGCACCCGCGATGAGCGAATGCTAACACGTCGGAGAGCTGTTCATAGCGTACGGGTTCATACCTGACAAAAGAGTTCATGTACCGCAAGTCAATCACCAGTCGCATCTTGGTGCGGTGGGTGACCACAGCAAGTGGGTTGACCACCTGGACCGAAGCATGGAGGGTGGGATCGAACAACACCGCCATGCCCGTTTCGACGAGGCTGCGGATGGCGCTGTCGGTGAACTCCTCATGGGTCATGGCGGATGTCCTGTTTGGAAACACCACGAAGCTAGGACGCGTACCCGTCAGGTGACCGAGGAGCTGGTCCTTAGGGAGCACCTTGGCGAGCATAGCGCGCACCTCCTGGCGCTTAGCCTTGAAGTGCGGGTGCAACTGCTGGCAATGCGACTCGGGGTCGACCCAGTCAATCGCGTAGCCGTGGCGCAACCAGGCCATAACCTTAGGCCGTTGAGGCCAACGAGGGATGTTGCGAAGGTACTGGGCCCACAGCTCGGCAAAGTGGTGCCAATTCCCTGCTACAAACTGAGAGTCATCCAGCAACACCGACTTCAGCTCGGCTACCGTCGCCGGAACATCACGGCAGGCCGACGCGTCCCGGCACTGCAAATCCTGCATGAGGCGAAGAGCCCGTGCAAGATAGGAACTATGCATTGAGACCGTGCCGACAGGGCCCCGCCGGGGCATGGGCAGCCTAAACTCCATCGACGAGACGGGGAGCCGCGCGGCGGAGTCAGACGAGGGACTGTGCAACTCGTCCGCTGGGGGGATTTGAAGATCAAAGGGGGGAAAGCTGGTTTCCCCATCCTCGGAACCCGCGGGAGCCAACAAGGGGATGTCGAGCCCGAGCGGAGCGTGGACCGGGAGCGGCGTTGGGCCAGGAGCTGCCGGGGGTGTCGGCGCTGGAAGGGTAGAGAGAGGAGCCGGCGCAGTCACATCCGCGACGGCCGACCGGCGTCGAGAAGGGGGCGAGGAAGCCACTATACGTCGCCTAGCTCTCGGCGTAAAGGGAACGACCGGAGGGCCGGCAGGCGAGGGTAGCCCAACGACGGGCTGTGGCCCCTCGAGAACCAGAGGTCTGTTGCGGAGTGACACCGAAGAGGATCAGCAATTGTTACATATTACAAACGTGGTAACATCAGATTGTCCGGATGACGGCTACAAACATCAGAGCGTTCCATATAGCTACCACGAAAGACCGACACCCAATAAGGCGCGCTGACACCTACGCGACAGGGGGCCCGCTGGGGGCCCCCGCACCACTCCCGCCTCGGCCTCGTCCTCCGCGTCCACTGCCACGAGGGAAGACCCCGCCAGTGTCGTGGCCACGGTCAGCCTGCCGGTGCAGGGCCGGCATGTCGGCGTAGTGGCGGGCGTTGTCGCCGATGACCGCCGTGAACCTGGCCCTCAACTGCTGCAAGATGTGATGAACATCTATGTAGCCGGCCTCGTTCAGAGCGAAGAGCTCCGCCTCAAGTCCGGCCACCCACTGCGCGCAGGCCTGGTGATCGAAAATACACGCGTGAGGGCTGGCCACACGCACCGCAAGTCCGAGGATGGGAGTGATAATGCGAAGAACATTATACAAGGCGGCTGGCGCCTGCTGGACGTCCTCGCCGGGGAACAGGACAGGCTCTGCGCGGGCTAGCACCTGGTCCACGGTCTCGGCGGCGCACAGGAGGTTGACTCCCGGGGACTTGGAGTGGATTCCGATGAGGTTCCTCGCCGCCGAGTACAGCCCGCTCCAAGAGCCCTGAATCCCAGCCTCGTCATAGGCCAAGAAGCGCCACCGTGTGTGATGGCTGCAGGACCGGAATGGCTGGCATCCTCGGCCGAGCACAAAGCGCCATTGCGGTGCTAGTACTCCCGTGGCCGAGGAGGAGGCCCGAGTGTGGAACTCGTCCTCCGGATCCCTCAGCCACTCCATGTCGACAGGCGCGGAGGTCCCTCCCGCTCCCAAAGGAGTGGGGGGGGGGTAGGGACGCGCGCCGGGGGGCGGTGCAACTCCGGGTCGACAGGATGACTGCCTTCACCCGCTGCCGACGCCCCCACCCGCAGAGAAGCCAATTTCGGAATGGCAGACCCTGTCGCGCGAAGAGCGCGCGGGTCGGGGCCGTCGTGCAGAGCTCGCTCCCTTTCCGCGGACACAGCTGCTTCCCAAGTAGCGGCCGCGTGCATGCTGCGCGGTGACGCCTGCGGCTGGGTTGACCGAGACCGCTTCGGCAGCTGCTCTGCCCGACCCTGGGGCGGCTGGCGCCACCAGGCGTTCTGCTGCGCCACAGACGGCGCGGCTGCCGCCGTGCGCTCACCCCAACGACCACGGAGCTGCGCTGCGACGCGAGCCGCGCTGTGGTCAGCACGCCGCGGGCTGCGAAAGGTGTAGACATGCACACATTTACCCGGTGCGGGTAGCGTGTCGATAGGAAAACGCAGCAGCGGGACATGAAAGCCGTCGCGGTCTTGCGCCTGCGGCCGAATCAGCGGCAGAGTCGCATCCTTAGGCCTAATCCCTGGCCCCACGCTGAGGGAGGGTGGCAATTCATGTTCGGCCACGCACTCGAAGTGAGCATGGGCGAAGACCCACTCAGGCGCGATGAGCGCCAAGCTAGTATTGGAGGGCACCCAGGACGCGTCCCTCTGCACGGCCGTCGCGTCGAAGGTGACGGCGGGGAGATGTACCTCAAACCATTGGCGATGAGCCGCCTCCATGGGCGTCGCCCACGGCGGGCAAGAGGCGGGGCGAAGGGCCAACACCTCGTGTGAAGCGTATTGAACTATGTCGACCATGCCCATGTGCTCGCAGAGAGTCATGGTGAGCAGATGCAGCGGTCGCAGCGGCGGCCCGAGGTGGCGCGCGGTGGCGACCTCGAAGAGAGTGTCGGCCACAGAGAACTCCTGCTCGATGTCATGGAATCGGAGCGGAAACTCGGCCGTTGCGGCATCGGTTCCTTCTGGGGCAGAGAGCTGGCCTCCGCCATGGCGCCACCTGTGTGACGAGAGATGGCACTGGAAACCGGGGGTGACGTCACCGTGCGGGGTGACCGCAGCCGGCGCGATACGGTCATGTACCCCGCGAACGAGGTGACAAAAGAGGGTGCGGGATCCTGACACCGCTGAATACTCGACCCCCCTTGGAGTACGCCCCTAACACGAGGCCGAACGGTGCTAGGGCTCGCCTGCCATGGAAGCCCGCGACCGTAGTGCGAGCGAGCGGTGGAAGGTGAGCAACGTCCGCGCTATGCGAAAGGCCCTCAGCCCGGAGGCACGCGTCGGCTCGGGCATGGATTGAGCGAGATCCGAGCGGCTACGGCGCTTGGCAAAATGCTGGAGTCGATGAGGCTGCCGCGCATCGCCACGCCGCCGAGGCTTACCTGCCACTACGCGGGACAGTCAGGTTGGCGCCCGTGCGCTCTATCTGTCCCTCCGGTCGGGCATGCTCCACCCATGAGCCTGGTCGCTCGCCCGCTGGGGGCTGGTCAACGATCTCCACAGGGACGTGCTCCCATTCGGCCGCTTCCTCTGGGGGCTCGGGCGTCGTGCCCTGCCCCCGTGGGGAAGCCTCATCGTAGTCCAATTCCTCCATGTGGGGGTCAAAGTGATCCGCCTGAGAGGGGGGGGACCGCCGTGAACTGTCAGAGCGCCATGTGCGCTGCGCGACTGCCCCCGCGATGAGCGGGGCGCTGAGGCACGACACCAGGGGTGCCACCCAAGTCGGATGCTCACCGTCACAGGGCTCCGCCATGTGCGGGCGCTCCTGACCGGCGCGCCGGCGGGCGGGCTGAGCCGGCCCGTGCGCGATGAGCATAGCCGGAGAGAAACTAGGCGCCACCAATGGCGGAGGTGATCCGCGCCCGACCGGTATGCATGCCGGCTGAGCGCGCAGCGTGCCGCGGCCGCGAAAAACAGGGGGCGGGGCCCGAGCGATGCGCGAACGCTGCGGGAGGATGGGGCGCCGCCGGCAATTCGTTGCAAACCCAACGTGCGGGCAGGCCGACGGTGTGCCGGGGCTGGCCGTGGGCGAGCCGCGATGCGAGAGGGTTGATCGCAAAATTCTCTCCGCTTCCTGCTAGCGCGGCTCGCTCTCCCCGCCGCCGTGCTTACCATCCTTTGCGCTTGCTTCCGCGGCAGGCTGGCGGCGGCGGTCGCGCTAGGTTATGGCCCGCAGCGCTTGACGCGAGGAGCGATAACCTTGGTCTCCGTGCTGTGCACTTTAACCCATCAGACGTGGTCCTGGCGCATCCGCGCTCATTAATCTCTGTTAATCATGTTAAGAATACCGCTCAGTGTGGAGAAAATCCAAAGAAATGAGCCTCAATGAATTTTAAAAATGGCACGCAAAAAGCGCCAGTTGTCTCCATTAACGACGACAGCACTTGACCGCCAGGCAAGCTGACTACCTAGAATTCGCCACCTGCAGAAGTACACGAGTGTGCCGGGCCCCACTTGCTTTTTCAGGAGGGTAGGTGCATACAGGTCATTCAAAGTTTGCTGTGCACACTAGGAAAAAAGGACCAAATAACACTTTTTCGAACACACATAAAACACATTTCATTACATTTCTGCACGCTACGAGCACAAAACTAACACAAACCCGTAAACTTTGTACACGTTTGAACACGTGTTACTTGGCTCTTTTTTTCCCAATGGCATTTCCTCTAATCGTCTCCACATCTGTTTGACTGTGACAGTCATGTGGTCGATGTGGTCGAAATCGCTTCAGCAAGTAAAGCAAACAGTCTGCTTTACTTGCTGAAGCGATTTCGGCCACATGACAAAATTGCAGCACGTCGGTCATCAGGTGGGCCGCGTGATGAGGCAGCGATCACGCGCATGATCATGCGCACAAGATAGAGGCACAAAGAATCGCTGCCCAGAGACAGTGCAACAAACAAAAGTGAATGTATTGGCCGCCAACTACCAAAGGAATATGCAGCGAGGAAAACGCTAGCGCTGGTGTGGTGATTCACGAAATAAACAACACGTCAATTGTAGCCTCTCGACCATAGAGATTATGGCGGCAGTTGACCTCAGCACCCCGAGAGCCTCACACAGGCCCTCACAAGGATGTCCCAAGGATGCGTGCGCAACTTACCAACAACCTTAACTGTCCCCTTGTTCGCAGGGAGTGCTCACGTAACGCTGCTTGAAAGGATCGCCTATGGTAGTGCAAGATCAGGGGAGACAACAAGTCTATTGTAATAGACTTGGCAAACGGTGATTTGACATTCTCACGCTTTGCCCCAAAACAATGTCGCCACCAGTTGGGGGTGCAGCCAACTGAGGGGCTCCTTCCAACTGGTGGCCACATTAATGTTGTTTTTGGGCACAATATTGTTTTTGGGCAAATCGTGAAAATGCCAAATCACCGTCTACATACACATCAGAATCGAGAGAGAGAGAGTTAACGCGGGATCTGCTAGTTCTCCCTCAAGGGAGCAGGTGGTACCATGACCTGTGGACACTTGCGTGCTCCTCACCAACATTACTTGGGGGCTGCAAGGCCTCACCCTGTCTGAAGATTCCTGAGACCAATTCCCATGTGTTGCTTCAATCGCTCATGCTCCCCCGCCTGCCATCGTCGGCCGCGGTCACACCTTCCGTCATTGCTCAATCGGTGGCGATTCCCCATTCGCCCATACGTGTGGATCCACATGGAAGTGTGTTGATGTCCCAGCGTGCGCCCACATACAGACGCTGCATCCGGATGCAGTGCCCAGGATCCTGGGCCGAATTTCTCGAGTCCCCAGCCAGCCCTAAATCTAGTATGTTTGATATCGTCTGCGGCATCGCACGGCTCAATTGCAGTGCATTCAGGGGCAAAAAACGGGCGGCTGTTGTTACAGGCATCCTTCGGCGGTCCACGTTTCCTAGTTGGTAAACGCAACCTCGTCCAGCAGCCCACAGCTCTCTAATACGGTTAGCTCTGCCTGGCATTGATGCACGCATGTAGCGTTCCTTGCCACACACAGTGAACAAGCACCCTGCTTGTTTGATTCTACAAGGTGCAGCCGGCGAGGTGCATTTGATTGCTCATGGCACGGCGCCTAGATTGCCATTCTGATCCTCGTGACTCGCTTCTGAGCGCCTCGCACACGTTGGGTTTCGCCATCGCCTTGGCGCGCTCGGGCAACTGTGCTTTGAGAGGGTGGCCAATTTGCTAATGGCTTTGTGGCCGGGGTGGAGCTGGAGGTGGAGGGAGGGCGGTTGTCGCCATGCCGATCACCGACTCCGCCCACCGGTCGTAGCTACGTAGCTACCTGCGCTGCGGCGCTTCCCCAGGCCGCTGCGACGGGGCTCCTGTGGCTGGGAGCGATCGGACTGATCGGGCGGACAAGGGCACCCCCGGTGTCCTCCACGATTCGGGACCTAGCCCGCGAGGTTGGCACGCTGTGTCGCCCATGGCGGGGTCAAGGTGGCACCGCCGATGGGCGGCGCTGCTGGTGGTGCTGCAGCTCGCGGCAGGGGCCATGGCAAGACGGCGCAACCTTCCCGAAGGCCACGGTGAGCTCAGGCCGGCGCCTTGCATGCTGCATGGCGGTCTTGAACTTCCCGCGCATCTCGTCGTGGCGATGGCCGGTATCTACATGGATTGGCGTGCCGGATGTGTACCGCGTGTCCGGCCACAGTCGCGCGCGATGCGCTGCGTGTGCGCATGTGGAGCAGGCCTGTGTATTTCGCTGGAACTGCCCTTCTCTCGCCATCCCTGCAATAGCAGATGAGCGCTCGATCGCAAGCAGTGTGCCCGCAATGTGCAGCCCCTGATACTTTCTTATCGAAGCACGTGCTCTGCACAACGAAAGCCCCGTGAGAACGTTTCTGGAATTCAACAGGGCAGTGCGAGGCGAGCAGACAGCCTGCGGCAAGAGTGGGATGCTGAGCGTATGGCGTGCATCTCAATCAACAGTCGCGAGTGGTCTGGATCCATTTTCGAAATCTTGTGCTTCAACTTTGTTCAACAGGCGCCCATCGAGCTGCAGGAATTGGACATGCGAAGTGCAGTTTGCTTTCGGCAGTTTGAATAGCCCAGTTTATTTGGACCAGGTGTTGAAGAAACCAGGCTGGACGACAAAGCCAGAATCATTACATGGCTGAACTCACTGGGCAGAATAGGGAGGCACAAGGTTTTTATTTCTTCCGAGCCAGGGGAGGCACCACTGGGATATTATGAAGGTGCGCATTGGATGCTCGACACGTGAAACATGCCACGAACAGGAAAGAGCTGCGCCTTTGAAAGAGCATTGTGCGCCATGTGCTTACGAGTTTGCCCAAATGTCCACCTGATGAGCAGCAGATGGCCTCATTTGGATGCAAAAAATAACGTGCATATTGTTGTTCAAACTTGACTTACCAGCGAACAATTCATAGCCCTGGGCTTTTCAGCCACGACGACTTGACTTGATGTGAATGCATCCTAGCGCTCAGTGGCTCATGTGGACGATCCATGTTCCGAAGTTCTTTGGTGTTGTGGAATGGGGAAATGGAAGAAACACCACATATCGCCACCTGCTGTCGCACAGCGCAGGCAAATAATGATGGGAAACGCTTGACGCACTCTTACTGTATGATGGTAGTCTACATGGCTAAACGAGTGCTGACTTGTGGAGTTTTCAGTATTGTAGACTGAATGGCTTGTGCTCGAAGAGTGTCTGGCTCAGCGATTGTCAACTAACCACATTCGGTGCACGATTTGCTGACTCAGGCATCACGCTGTCCTCGATTCCAAGGATCAGCGATCCGCGCATCTCTGCTGGGAATGCTCCAACCATTCACTTCATATTCAACGTACTACCCGCCTGGAAAGGAAAGAATTTTTATGGAGGCCAAACGCTGGAAAACGTTGTTGCAAATAAATCACGGTGGCCAGCGTACAACGATTTGACGGGGAGTTTTGAAGCCAGGCATGGGTTTGCGGATACGTGGCCATCCTGGGTCGTTGCATACTCGGACGCATCGCCATTCCATTTCGTCACGGAAGAGCTCCGTACCGTGTCGCCGGGACTGCTTTTGGGCAGATCCTACCTCTTGCCTGCAGTTGCTGGAGACGAGCCATTTTTTGAATATGCACTACTGAACACAGGTAATTGATTAGCATCAGCATGGATGTCCCTGTCGCCGTGCGAAATGACGGTTTTATGTGGCGAGTGCCTTGTGAAGGCAAATTGCGCGACTTTATCTCATAATTCACATGCATAGTGGGTGCATTCATTAGTTGTGGATAAACAGTGGCATCAGTCCCTGGAAGTGGCGGTCGTCAAATTTGCAGAGGGCATGTGTTCTCACCTGTGTAGTGAAAGCGGAATCTCGTGTGGGCATTAGCACGACGAATCTGGCATCTAAGCAGCCATGAAGCGAACTTTTCTGTTGTTACTGCTTCTATTGTGGGCACATTGATGAGCCGTAGTGTATGGGATAATGCAAGCATCGAACAATACAATAATGGCAACACCCGCCGGAATTGGGGTTGCCGTAAGGAGGCGCAACTTTGGGTGGTGCACAATTTCATAGTGAAATGTAGCTGTCATAAAACATGTGAATGTGTTGGATCGCACGTGTCCTTGTGAGCATCCTTGGAATTTTAGACAGCGTGGTATGTGCAGCCGCGTTGAAGCATGCTCTCTGTGCACTGTCAGATCTTCTCGCAAAAGGTATTGAAGTCCCATCAGGATTGAAAGGTAGAGTTGAGAAAGCGGCAGATGTCCTGGGGGCCAAAGAGGTGAGCTGGGATCACTGTGAACAACTGAATAAGAGCTCCATTAGTGTATAGCACTTATTACCCTAACGAAAAGTACCACATATTTTTTCCACCACTTCAGTGGGAAGCCTTGTGTGCGAATTTGCAGAAGTTCTTCGGGGATGTTCGAATGGAGTGAAAGACTATCGTGTCTCATGGACTTCTACGTCCACAGTTCTCAAATGGTCTCTTGAGGAGGTAATTTCAGGCATGCTAAATACGCACATACGCAGGTACACATTATTGCTGAAAGCAGGAGGAAATTCACATCATTGGCATACTGTCGCACTGCAAATATGCACAGTGCCCAATGATTGCCGATATTCAGCGTTCACTGATCTTTTTGCATGGTCGGATGCTTGCCAACGCTGTTGCGTCATGGAGGGGCCAATGTGTACAGGTATATTTTTGCGACGACCAGAGGCATTTGTGATTTGGTTCGCAGGACAAAGAGCCTACCAAGGCCCCTCGTCCTCCCAGGAAACGCTTGGACAAGAAACAAGCGCCACCACGATACGGTTAGTGCAGCACATGCCACCGATTCCGCACCAGTTATTCAGGAACCTGGGATGCATGTGTGGTTGTCGAGTGGAGTCTTTGGAACAACGGTGTGTTGGATGTATGTGCAGCGTCATTAATCTCGTCGAGCTTGTAACCTTCGCTGCTGGCTGTGTCGAATTGAATCGACCCGCCACAGACAGTGCACGACCCCAGACAGTGAATTTTCCCGGACAGTGAATTTTCCTGGCATGAGCTCGAGCTTGCAGACTATCGCAGAAGGAAAATCGGTACCCTTGAAGCTGCGACAGCTGTATTCGTATATGTTGTACTCTGTCGGCTGTTGTTCTCACTGAAAACATTTTGGTGGAAGAGTCGGCCAGCAGCAGTGCTACATTTCTCATAATTTCCACTTCATGCTGTATGGACATCCCATTTGTGTGCAACGACAGGCCCAGCTCCGAAAATTCCAAGTTTCAGCAGTCCATCCGAATTGCAGGAATGGATCGCTGGATTATCGGCTGGGGCGAGGACACGTTTGTTCGCGTCTACAGAGCCTGGCCCAATGCCATTGGGAGCTTACTATGGTGGGTACTACCTGACCTGCGAGGGCAAAAGTGTCCAAAACATTGGAACCAGGGCCCAGCTGGCATAGGCTTTACATGTCCAGGGATTTGCTTTTTGCCGCACTGCAAATTTGCAGTGCAGAATTTAAATTCTTCACGTTGCAGCACTCTTGCCAAACAGCTGCGAATCGCCCTATTCGTCATCCCTGCGTACATATTCGCAATCTGCACGGAGGCAATTTTGTTTACAGAAATTTGATGTGCATTGGAAGAGCTTATTGCCAGAATGGAAGCCCATTTTATGAAACTGCGGGCATCGAATGCTTGCAAGTTTATTGCCTCAGAACAGTAGGCATGATACACAGTTAGTGGTTCCTGAACAGTGATATTATTTTCTTGCTCCATGGTCACAATTGTGACCATACACACCACACGTTACACACGCCATACACCCCATACACCGTACACATTTCAATGTGTATCAATGCCATCCAGAGGGCTCACATGATTGCGTAACACAATTGAGACATCAAGACAGCGATATACACCGACATGCTCTGACTGTTGTTATCATAACAGTGCATAATATTGGCCCCCTGCAGCTGAATAATTGTTTTGATCCTCAGCAGGCCGTTTTCATTAACAAAACTATGAAGAGGGAACCCTCTATGGGAAACGAACAATCTTAGTACATGTGTCCAATGCTAGACAGGAATCTATTTGCCGTTGAGCTGGGATGCTGATATTGGGTGTACTGAAAGCTCACGTCGTCGCTCTTTAGCAGCATGTCTCCAATAGGTGCTGGTGGGAAATTTTCCCCGAAATTATTCTGTCAATTTCGACAACTTCCTGTTCAACCTTTCATCAGTGGGGCTCAAGGATGCGCATGACTTCCGACCGTTCTTGGTTTCTAAACGCAATTCGTTTCAATAGAATAAGACGCAAGGGCTTTTGCTCGTCACACTCGCGTTTGTGTGCATGCCTCTTGATTGCATTTGACGATGTTGGAAATGCGTTTTCAGATGCGCGACGAACTGCGAAGGAGTGCAGCCCCAATTGGATTGGTACTGGAGAACTTATTTCCCCATCACCCAGCCCTCCATTTCAGGAATTCGTCAGCTATGCACTAGGGAAAAAAGTGCCAAACAACACGTGTTCAAACGTGTACAAATTTTACGGGTTTGTGTTATTTTGTGTTCTTGGCATGCAAAACTTTGATGGAATGTGTTTTATGTGTGCTCGCAAAAGTGTTGTTTGGCCCTTTTTTTCATTGTGATAAGAGCTCGAGGTTCCGGGCCACGTGCAGGGAGTGTTACACATATTCGATATCAGTGCCTCCACATTAGGCATCAGCATCAATAAGCACAGCAACAGATTTCTGAACAGCCTCCATGGCTTCAAAAGGTTTGCATGTTGACAGCGTCACAAGTAGAAAGTTTTAAACACGTGGCTTATCAACATCCGGTTCATGGCAGGTACAATGGTGGGAGCGTCTGGCCTCAGCTTCGATACGTTCAACGTATCATTTCGGAATGCCGCTACGTTTCGATCTCTGGCTCCAGATTGGCGGGGCAAGCACTTCCTGGGCAACGGAAAAGTGCAAAATATTGTACGCAGCGGAACAGCATTTAGATCCAAGCATCTTCGCGGGTCTGTCGCGCTCGGCCAGAGCTTGGTGGACGGCAAGCAGTCATGGATCCTGCGAAATTCGATTGTGTCTGTGTCCTACTTCCTCATGGATGAAATGCGAGAGATACAACCGGGCTTCTTGCTTGGGAAGACCTTCCTGAGCGACGCTTCTCCTGGCGACAAACCGCTCTTTGATTGCACGCTTGTCAAAGTGGCGGATGGCGTCCCGAAAGGGAAGACTGCCTCTGACATCATCGAAGCAGCTGTGAAAGACGAATTTGCCTCGGCAATCGCGGTGGAGCCGGAAGCGAGCCCACCTTCCACGCAGAAGGGGGACACTGGCGTGAAGGCGAGCAAGCACCACACACATCCCGCGCCAGGCGGCCAGGATGAAACAGGTGAAGTGGAACCCAATGCAACGGTATTCAAGGATATTCGCAATGATGCACATGCGGTCGTCCCTGCTGCATTATGCAATGGATTCGTCGAGAAATTCTATGGGTTCACATTTGCGTTGTCATGTGTACGGAGAATATGGAGAATACGGCAGTATGAATGGACATGTGCATACTATGTTCATTTGTTCTGCAGCACCGCGCTCCTGCGGGATGGGTCTCAGCGCCAGCATCTCGTGTGTGCAGGGGCCAAATTGGCTGTGCCAGAATTCAGCGATGCCGTCAGTTTCAAAACATGGCTCAGCAACTTGGATGAAAGCGAGAGGAAGCAGGCATTTGAAGCCACCAGTATGGGGTCGAGACCGAGAGGAGTGTATTCAGGTAATAAAAATCAAAACTGGCATTTGTGCAGAAGGGCCCCAGGTGCCGGCTCGACTTCAGATTATCGCATGATTTTAGTGATATTATGGGCTTATATTAGTTGAGGTAGTGCATGCCAGATGGCCAAAAATGTCATGGCAACTTGCCTCAATGTTGTTGGTTACTCACCAGTGATGTTGCTGTATTCACCGGTTATCTGCATATCAATTAAACTTATCTCTCTAGCTGTTTCTGGAAACTAGGGCTTTAGATCAATGAAGATTCTGCGATAGGCATTGGTAACATTCAGCTGATTTTTGCGCAATAGTGTAGATTGCACTGAAGCACTGGGTGGCGCCGCTTTCCTTGAGATTACATACAAATTTCAGTGTATTCTTCCGCAGTAAGTACTTTAGCCGACAGCGTAGTACCTGGAAATTACCACGTCAATCTCTGTGCTGGAGGTCAATTCAATCTACATGGCCACATACACAACAGTTGCCTCCTTGGAAAACGGCCGTCTCCTGGCACCTCACTGTTGAATGCAAAATAATTTATGCCCTCTCTAAGACCCACAATTTTTAGTGAAGCGTACCTCAAGCACCACGATCATATAACAACCAGACATTCGGTGAACCACCACCACACAGTAATTCGGTCCAATACCGCGGCCAATTGATTGCTGGACATATCCATTTATTCACCGCACGCTGGCTTTGTGTAATATGTGACGCGCAACTAACCGGGGTGAGGGAAGGATGAAGTCAGTGCCAAACTTTATCGGCATTAAGTTTGGCAGCAGTACGCAGCCGAAAGTTCTCTGAACCATATCGCAGCTATTTTGGCGGTGTCCGGGGAAGACGGCAGGTCTCAATTATCTGATGTGAAAATGAACACGCGGCGCAGGGAAGTTGCAGTTTGATTGCATTGGGACCCTCATGAATGCTTTTGATGTTGTGTTTGCAGTTTTCATCGTGTCGGACGTGCCGCGCCTCGAAGATTTCAATATACTATCCCAAGATCGTGCGATTGTACAGTTCTTCATGCAGCAATTGGTAGGAAGGATATTTGACCGAACGGGCTCATCCCACAGTGTCCTGAGAAACGACGCGGCATTCGATCCTGACATGCTCGTTGGCGAGGTGAAAATTGGGGAAGGATTTGCAGACTCTGCGGATTCATGGATCGTGAGGTCTTCCAATGAGTCACTGACCGCTGTCATGGTGGACGAGCTCCGAGAAATTGAGCCAGGGTTCTTCTACGGCAGGACTTTTCCGAGGCCCGTTGGCTTTGGAGACAAGCCTCTGTTTGAATGCGGCCTTGTCAAAGTCGCCGACAAGGTTCCAAAGGGGCTAACTGCGTCGGCGTTCCTCGACGCTGCTGTCTAGATACGGTCTGATCGATACCTCGTGGGCGGGCAAGCAGAGCCTCCCATTGGATGGTCGGGAAATACGGACGATTATGGCACGATTATGCTGTTCGCCACCATCGTCATACGCAAGTACGGCACCACCGGTATGAGCCCAAGGACCGATATGAACGGTGGGAATTTGTTGTGTGCGTGATGGCATTGGCGGACTATCGTTGCTTGTACCAAAAAATAAGTCGCACCTGGCGTACCATGTAATATCGGTCGCATGGAAGGATGCAGAGCGCGAGTTGGGTCGGCCGTTCTCCCAAATCATCTGCTTCAAGACGCCCAGTCACGACCTGCACGCGTGCTGCCAGGTAACACTCAGCGAGGAACCGCATCGACAAAAAGGGCCGTTGGGAGGCCGCCACAGAGGACCTGCGTCGATACACGGACGGCCATTACATGCCGCTTAAAGTCTCTGTGGTGCGGCCCCCGCCACGCGAGATTCTTAGGGGCATGCAAGTCCCTTTCCGAGGCCAATCAGGGAGAGATCCATGCAGTGGTCCAAATGACTGCTTGGCTCTTCCTTTGTGACTAATTGGATCGATCACAAACAAACCATATGGATTATAAACTCAACTGGGGGCAGCAATTAGCTGGGAAAAAGGCTCCGAAGGACAAGTCAGCACAAACTAGTTTTTGACAGCGATTTAGTGGAGGCAGCAAGTAGCTGTGAAAAGGCTGCGAAGGTCAGATCAGCACATGAGTGTTTGCATAGCTTTTAGTTCATTGGTGCTTGTCAACGCCTGTCGCATTTAAGAAGCGAGTGTGAGACAGGGAAAAGAGGGGCTGGAGATGTGGCATCGCTTTTTGCTGTTGCTCCTGTGAATGTGTTGGCCACACGGAAGTTGCCGATTGTTTTGCGGATGCCCTGGGGCCCAGAAGAGCTTGTCGCCACATAACTCTGTGCGATCTGCTGCATTTACCATTTTTTGTCTGCAATACACGGCATTGTGTATCTAAGACAAAAGACCTAAGTGCGATTAATCGAGCACACAACTCCTGTGTGAGGAAGGGTGAATTCTTTTCCCGGTTGGGCGTCGACAGTGGGAAATTTAAGTTGAAAAGTGAAAGAATTGCAATTTATCACAAACACTGTGATGTTGCATACTAGCGGTCGTCAGGCTTGCTGCAAAGGCACTGATTTGCCATGCGCGGTACACGCAATTGGAAGAAGGTAATCCACCACAACTGTGCCGTTGATCCCATTTGGTCCCACGCTTTTCATTATTCGAAGTCCCAGGCAAAGGAGCATTGACACCAAGTCGCATAACGGCAGGTGATTATAGCCAGAAGTAGGCTGGGAAATCGGCGCCAAGGCGAAGGGGCTCAGGGCGTCTGCGCAATGAAGTGCTACTCTTGTCGCGTGTGCCCAAACGGCACAAGAACCCCAAGATAGACAGAAGGGATCCCCGATCGGTCGCGGGGGTCATCCAATCCCCGATTTCCGGCGACGAGAACGGCCACGTAAGCTAGCTTTCTCCACCAGAAGGGTGTGCTTCCTTGCCCCATACGCCCGCTGCCGCCTCGCTCGCGCCCCGGAGGTTGGGCTCCGGCCCAGCGGCAAACTTCACACTCCGTGGCTCGAGTCAGCCCATTGCGAATCAACGTGACACCACTCCTGCGTGGTGCTGACAGGCCACCATATTCCGAACCAGAATGTCACTTGGCCAAATTGTCGCTCAGCCACATTTCCTTTTGCTGTAATGGTTTACCGATGGGGGAAGTGATGGAACCACAAGAGGGCCCCCTTCCTCGCCTTCATCACACTCTTGTAAGGCCAAGCACCTTCAGGGCCGCCTGCATGACATCACCTAAATTTGCCAAGGTCGATGTGACGTATCGAACTTCTGCGGCAGCCGCTGCTGGGTGCACCCCAAACCACCCCCGGCGACCATTGCGGCAAACTGGATGTGCGATGTGACATGCGGGGCATGTGATCGCGACACTGGGCGCGTCATGCCCCCGCGATTGTGAACACCGCGTTCCCTGAGCTCCCGAGGCCAACCTCCCGTTCGGAGCGAAGGGGAGGAGGGGCAAAAGGGGGGCAGCGGGGGGCTGCGCACGGTCGCGCAGCCGCCCGACCCGCTGCATATCTAACATCTCAGGGCCTGTAGCAATATCCGACCACCCTCGAAGAACGCAGGGGTGGCAATGGCGGTGCGCGGGCGCGATTTGATCGCGCTCCTGGCGCTGCTGCAGCTCGCGGCGGGGGCGGTCGCCCAGCAGGAAGGTGTGATGGCCCGGCCCTGAGGCGCGGAGCTCGTGCGGGTGCGCGCGTGCGCACTTGGCCGCGCGGCGGATGGCCGCGAGCATGAGGATGCCGCGATTTTTCCATGCTGCCATGGGGCGATGCGGTACTCTTCCGCCATTGGCATGCGCGACGCGCCCCGTTGCCCGGAACGAACGCGCTGCACAATGTTTTGCGCGGTGGAGAGATGTGGGCGGCGTGCGCCCATTCCGCGCAGGGGCGGGGCAGTTGCGCTGGGGCGGGGGAAAGCCCTTGTCAGATGGTGACGGAGCGGCACAAGGAATTGAGCACTTCGCCAGCGGACGGCGGACTGGGGTTGTCTGAATGGTAGAACCACGGTGGAGCGTGCGCGGCGCCTAGATTTGGCGCCCTCATCGCTGAAGGTCGCCAAGCTGCTTGAGGCGACAGCCGCCTGCGCAGACCGTACTTTGTGGGAATTCGTTTGCTGCGCGAATCAACAGGGCGGTGTCGAAATCGCTCGGAAGCAAGTTGTTCAGAGATGGCACGAGCCAGCAGTGACGCACGGTCGGTCGCTGAATCGCGGTCCACGTGTGCCCATGGGCAGGCCCACCAATTCCCCAACTGAATAACAAGGAGGATTTCGTGCTGTGGCTGCAATCGCTGGGCGAAGACGGGAGGTTGGAAGCATTCAGAGCTGCAGGTCCTGGGGACATCCCAACTGGGCCCTACGAAGGTGTGTTCAATCATCTGAGCTACAATGGAGGGTGGCATGTAATGCCGGTAATGGCGTTTCATGTCTATTGTTCAGTCTTCGATGGCGCACAAGCGAGTCTTGCACAGTCCCCACAGTGTGTGTAAGCTGTGGAAGTGAATTTTGCGGATTTCGAATTTGCTGATCGCATGGCGATTCCACTTATGGGCTGCAGTCAATCGAACGTGCCTGCTAAGGTGCAAGGAGGAGTGGTTTTGTTGGGCGAGACTTGGGACACGTCTTTGCTGCAAGACAGAGCTGGTGTTGTGATTTTTTTTTTGGGGGTAGAAATGCTTGCATATTATACGGTCTATATGGCCTATCTATATGGTCTTGTACACTCTCTTCTAAACATGCCATTCGCAACTTACTTTGCATTTCTGTAAGGATTACAGCATTGGTTGGTGTTGCTGGTTGACGTGTGCAGGTGCAATGCTTTCTACCCACCCCGAAGTCAGTGATTCCCGAGTATCTCATGGAAACTCAGGGGCCATGAGGTTCATATTTGAAGTTTATCCTTCCTGGACAGGGAAGACGTTCTATGGCAATCAATCTGTCATCAACGTTCGTAGCGAAAGTGATTTATCCCCTGCTGACCGGATCGGCAATTTGAGCATTGCGACGGGCTACACTGACGAAAAGCAGTCCTGGATTGTGACTTATCCTGACGGCTCCCCTTTCGACATCATCGTCGAAGAGCTGCGCTCTGTGAGGCCTGGCTTCATCATGGGCAGAGGCTACCTGGTGCCTGCAGAATCTGGAGACAGTGTATTCTTCGAATGTGCATTGGCTGCGACAGGTTAGTCACAACATCCCCATGATCGACGTATCGTTAAGAGTCCACAACAATTGCAGATGATACCAATGGAATTTCTCTCTTTATGTGCTTGATTTTGGGTATCCCCTCTGCAATCCTCAATAATGGCATTTACTTTCTGACGACCTGGTGCACAGTTGCGGTCACTTCACTGTGGGGGTTGACACCAGGCTTGCTCACTACGCCGGTAAAACTGATCATATTTACGTTTTTATGCGTAGAAATAGTTCCAGCGTGTAAAAGGCGTAAAAGAATGTGAGCACAGACCAGCCTACATAAATACAGTACATCCACACTTACATAGTCTGGGGAGCAGCAGCCAGACGCGCTGGGGTGGATAGAAAACGGCTTTTTGTTCAATGTCGCCATGTCTTGCCGAGGGCGAGGTGGGCACTATGTTGCGCAGACTCCATGGGGCGGATGACTGATCACTGTACGCGACTTTCATTGTGTAACCTGGGGTCCGCAAAAACGTGAATTAAGCCGTAAAACTAGCCCCTTTTTGCAAATTCATGCTTCTAAGCATAAAACGTAAGGCATTCGCGTACTGTAAATAACACGCCTGGTTGACACAGCAGTTGCAGCAGGCCGTCCATGCGATTCGCAAATGGGGTGAAAGCAATAAGACTTTCAGATCGAATGAGCTTTCATATGACGTGTTTGGCTTTTTTGCTTTTTACAATCTGGTTTAACCATGCTTTGTACTGCCGGTGATGGAGTTCTTTGGACAGTTGATGACATGCACTTTATTTTGTGGATGTACAGAAGCTGTGGTTCGGGCTCTTGATGACCCAAACAATCAAGTGGAGACCCTTCAAGCAAAACTCGTTGATTTTGCTGCCCAGCAGGTTGGGTGTGGAATGCAACCATTTGGAAGAATTGGTTGCCTCCCGAGCACACACCAATAGGGGGGACTTGATTTGCCAGTCAAAGCACCTACACGTCGAGCCGCTTCAAATCTGCCACAACAGCAAGCACTCCATAAATGGTTACTGTGCTGGAGAATGGTTTGATGGCATTCTCTTGGACTCTGAACTACTCTCCCAGGAAATCCATGTTTCCATCATTGAAATGAACCTGCTTCAATCATTTCTATGTCACATCAGCTTGCATCAGCAATTCATCAAAATGACAAGAGAATTGCGACTGCGCATGGCTGCTCTGATTTACTTCACAACCAGGTCAAGAAGAAGATGTGAAATGCGGCCTGGCAATTGCTTTGTTTGCACATAAACAAGCTTGGTCTTTACGTGTATGTTTACGTTTTTACACGCAAAAAACGTTAAATTGTGAAAGGCGCTATTTCTACGGCTGTTTTTACGTCTTTATGGCTCGCTGGGACACCCAGGCTACACGGTGAAAGTCACGTACACTGATCAGTCCTCCGCCATCTCCAGCACGCGCAACACAGTGTCCACCTCGCTCTCGGCAATGGAAACGACGGTATGGAACAAAAGTTCGTTTTTCTATCCGTTCCAGCGCGTCTGACTGCCACTTCCCGGACTGCTCAAGTCTCAATGTACTGCCCTTATGTACACGGGGCCGTCTTTACGTAGTTTTGCGCGTTTTTATGCGTAAATACGTAAAAACTATTTTTACACGCAAAAACACTATTTATACGCATATGAACATAAACGTGATCAGTTTTTACGGGGCTAAAACAAAGCCCGCACATAAACAAAACTGACAAGTAGTGTGATGCAATATATTACTGCGCTCGTGCGCCTACCATCTCCTGTTCTGACCTCGATGAGTCATGCATACAATCGAACTTTGGAATTATGCTGGCCTGGTGTTTTCGGTGGCAATATTTGGTATGGTGCTCCAGGAACAAGACACTTCCACGGGCTCCTCCCCCCCTCAGAGTCCAAGCAATGATGGCCAACCGAAGAAAAAGCCAGGCCGCGCTCACCAAAGTGAGTAAAAACTGATTGCTGCGAAGCACAAACGATGTCGTTTGATAGTTCCAGAAGCAGGATCTCGCACAAATCCACCTGTTGCTTATGCTGCTGAAACTACTAAAAATGGTGTTCACAGAAGCTGGGCACACTCAATTTTTCATATCGAGTATTCATATTACAAACATTGTAGAAATAGTTGAGATAGCCGCAAACTCGCATTGCCCACAGATCGGGGCAGAGGCTGTATGGATCTATGAAGATATCATTTTAGACTTCAGTGATCTGCAGCAAAAGTAATCCAGCAAGATAATCCTGGGCAGGCTTGGTTTTTGCGTTTACGTTTACTTCTTTACTTTTACGTTTTTACGCGTAAAAACGTAAATTTGCAAAAGCGCCTATTATTACGGCTATTTTTACGTTTTTACGGCTACCTGGCACACGTAGATTACACGACAAAAGTTGCGTACAATGATCAGTCCTCCGCCATCTCCAGCACCCGCAACACAATGTCCACCTCGTCCTTGGCAAGGGCGATAATGGCGTTTAACAAAAGCTCATCTTCTGCCTCTTCCAAGGCGTCTGGCTGCCACTCTCCGGACTCTGCAAATCTGTATGTACCGTTCTTTTGTACACCAGGCAGTTTTTACGTTGTATTTACGTATTTTTACGCATTCTTAGGCGTAAAAACGTAAAAACTATTTTTACGCATAAAAACGTCAATACGATCAGTTTTTACGGTGTAATAACCAAGCCTGATCCTGGGAGACATTCCACTGGCCTCAAATTCTGGTGGAATCCAGGTCCACTTGCTTGAACTATATTTTTTCTGTCGCTGTGCCACTTACGACGACAAAATCTGGCACAGCGTTCAGCACTGCAGGATATGGCATTCTGTGCGACTCCACGATGGAAAAATCGTGAATACCTCTCCCATGTGAACAATTTGTAGAGTATTCAAAGTCTTGTGTGTGGGTCTGTGCAGAGCGTCACGTCGCGACGCCAGATTTCAGGGGAGTAGCTGACTACAAAGCGTGGCTCTCCACATTGACAAAGGGAGAGAGAGCCCACAAGTTCAAGACCGCAGAGCCGGGTCCAATGCCAGAGGGACTCTATTTTGGTATGTGAAAGATGACCACTGATGCCGAATATTTTCCAACAGGACAATGGCTATTGAATGATATTTGGAAGTTGAGTGGTATTTCGGTTCAAACTGCAACTCCAAACTTGCACTTTTAAAGATTCCCTTTACTTCCCACAGCCCTGAAACATATTGTGATGTCTTGGTTAAAATTCAAGGCTCCGAGGTTCTTACACCACCTGCTGGACTTCCATGGCCTTCGTTTTCTGTGGGCATGGAAAGCCCATTTTTCTTTCACAGGTGGCTGTGAGGAGTCATTTTTGGAGTCTTTGCTTCGACATCGTTTGGAAGACTGCCAGATCTACACAGTGAATAAGTGGAAAACAGTGCCGCAATGTTTCTGCTTGGCCTTTTGTCAAGCGTGCCTCACAGGCGCCCCATTGATCTTCCCCATGGAAGGGGACAGCGGGGACATCCAAAACCCAGACAGTTAACCCTTCGAATGAGTTTAAGTTGCTTGCTCATGCCCTCTGCCTGAAGGGCTGCAAAATGTGCCGCTGATTTGATCGGCGCCACGGGAATTTCTCTTTGCATTGCTTGCATGCGCGGTTCATTTGGAGTGTTGTGCAATGAATTGCTTGCATGCGGTATATACACCGATGCTCATTCATCACTGCGAGCAGGGTTCGTGGTGGATGGCTACAAAAGCTTCCAGGACACCGGCATTTCTGTTGGGCATCAAGTGACGATGCACTTCTTCCTTGATCGCTGGATTGGGAAGTACTTTGGGGGCGATGGGTCTTTTGAGGACGTTATCCACGATGGCACAGGCTTTGTGCCGGACCACCTGAAAGGCTCCATTGACTTGCGTATGGGGACCCTTGACGGAAAGGAGTCCTGGCACACAGCATTTGCCAATGGAACTGCATTCGACTTGTTTGTCGACGAGTTTCGGGAGATCCAGCCAGGTTTTCTGTACGGCCAGACATTCGTCCGTGAACAGAAGCACACGGCGCAGCCCTTCTTTGAGTTTGGGCTTGTCCGTATAGGTGAGAATGCGGGGAAGGCCCTGGAACCAGCGAGCGAGTGGCACATTGCTTGAAACAGAATACTGTGCTGAGGACACAGATTCTGTGGGCAATAATTGTTGAATTGCACGGATTGCATGCCGTCAAGACGAGAATTGCCACGTAATTATTGTCCTATCACTGACACCTAGGACTGTTTCTGCGCTTGCCATGTGATGAAAGGTAGTATGAACGGTTATTGTATATAATTGTATGTGTGGTGATTTGCTTCACATGTGAGGTTGACTGCGTTCACTCTCAGCAGTACATACAGGGGCATGGTATTTGTGATTTACAGGGGTATTGAAGTCGTGCAGCCGCAAGCACAGAGCCTGCAACACAAGCGCTCCTTGAAACACTGCTGTAAAATCGTTGTCCAACGAAAATTCGATTTCCAGCATCTTCGACAACTTTTTCCCAATTTGTTCGCCCTTGTATTGTGTTTGAGCATTTGGCCGTATCTATCTCGCAGACCCAAGTCTGGTAGAAGGGTCTGATTTCGTCGACGTGCTCCTGAAAACATCCACGGAAGCTGCAGAATCCAAGGTCGCAACAGTGCAGATTCCTCAATCCAATATCCCAGACTCAGAACCAAAGGTTCAGGGCGGCGAACCTGGTGCAAGCGAGCCTGTGAAGCAAGACGACGGGAGCGCAGGTGGCCTTGACATATCTATGCCGTCTCTTGATGAAGAAGGTATGAATGGCAAAGATGTGGCCAAGCTGCAGCCGTGCAGAATATCCATCATGCAGCAACTGAGCCATTTTACAACACGTGTGCCTTGCTTATATATCTGTTTTGGTTGTGCATCTCCTTTACAATGCTGTGCACGGACCTGTGCATGGAGACCAGCACAAATAGGATGAGTTTGCATTCACAATAGCTTGATAGCCGGTGTGCTTTGGCTCAATTCCCGCATCAACATTGAACCTGGTCAGGCTCATGGGTTAGCTTGCATTTTCTCTGTGGGTTTCTGACGTTGGTGCTGCTGCGTTTGCAGGCGGTGGTCAGGCAGTCCCTGAGTTCAGTGACACTGCGGAATTTGAGAAGTTTCTGTTGAAGCTGAGCCCCGCCAAGAAGGACAAGCTCTTCTCATCCTTAGCCCCTGGCCAGCAGCCAAAAGGAGTGCACACAGGTGGGCAAAAGATCTGCGCGTGCTATGGAATGATCGCCAGAAGAAATGCTACTGAATCCCAACATACGAATCAACATACTGGATTTATGAATGGAACTGCTGTGGATTTGAAATCCATGCAACTGTGCAATCTCCAGTTGCACAGCTGCTGGTATTCAGTAAATAGCGAATCCTCAAATATTCTTGGAGCAACTTTTGTGCATGGCATCTGTATGGGGAGTGCAAATTATTGTATTCCGACCCCAATTTTGGTTTTCTTCTCTGGCGCCTGCTGGGTTCTCGTATGTGCCTTTGCACTAATTCGCAAACGTGTGCATCCTGGCTCCGAAGTCTGCATTATCCCCAGTTGTTGCAGAGGACTTGCTCAATTAAAAGTCGCCACTCAACCAATGACCCTGTTTTCATGTTTACACCCATAATGCTACGCTTCTGTCGATTAGACAATGCATCAAGTCCAACAGATGCCTTGCTTCATGCGCAGCCTTCATACTTTTGGGTGGTCCAGACGTGAGCGCCTTCAACATGTCATTCCAAGATCAGGCCCTGGCGGGCGTGCTCACATCGCAGTGGATTGGCAAGGTATTTAATGAAGCAGATGGCGTGCGCAATGTTCTCCGCAACGAGGACACTTTCAAGGCAGAGGATCTGTCGGGAACAGTCTCGCTCGTGCCAGGTTTGGTGGACGCCAACGACTCGTGGGTTGTGAGGTACCCGAGCGAATCAATGTCCAGCTTCGTGGTGGACGAATTGCGGGAGGTCCGCCCCGGATTCCTGTTCGGGAGGACTTTCCTGAGCGAGGCGTCTGCGGGGGACAGACCTCTTTTCGAGTACGCACTGTCCAAGTTGGCTGATGGAGTTCCCGAGGGCCAAACGGCATCCAACTTTGTGAAGTCTGCCATTGGAGACACGTCTGGCGATAAATTCCAAGCGGAGCCTGAACCTGTCTCCGAGTCAGAGTCGAAGTCCGAATCTGAGCCAGCAGCCGAGTCTGAGGCGCAAGCGGAAGCCGAACCGAAGGGGGAATCAGAGGAAAAGGGTGACGGCGAACCGTATGTGGAATCTGAGGGGAAGGCGGAAGCCGAACCTAAGGCGGAGTCTGAGGGGAAGGCAGAAGCCGAACCGAAGGCGGAATCCGAGGGGAAGGCGGAAGCTGAGCCAAAAGCAGATGCGGAGCCCAAGTCTGAAGGTGAACCAGTGTCAAATGAGTTGGTGACTTGAATGGTTATGGGCTCTCCATGTGTGACGTCATTTAATCGTTAGTTGTAGATTGCTGGAAGAGGGACGTATTTCAGTTCTTTCGCCCTTTTTGTTTGGCCCAAATTCAAAACAGGCTTCCTGAATTAATTGAACTCAAGTTGCTTTACCGTAGCCACAGCTTCCACATTGGCTGCCTTAACTATTGCTATTGCGGTCATATCCCTCCTTGTGACGGGATACCTAGATGAGTACATGAATGGTCAAGTGCGCTGCAAGATCTAGCCGCTGTGTGTATGCACAGCGAGCCCTAGGTTCCTTCATTGGTCTAATTGAGTGGCCTGACCTCGGCTTGCAGGCAAAGGCTTGGAGGTGCCGAAGGTGTTCAAAGACCCCAACAGCTTCCAGAGCTGGTTAGCTTCGATGAACGAAGATGGGCGAGACACGACCTTTACATCTGTCACTGCTGGATCAGCTCCGAGAGGAGTCTATACAGGTGAGGGAGTACGCTTGCGCAATGCGCATCGCCTCTGACATAATTCTGCGCAGAGCATAGTCCCCAACATAGGTAGCCACCAGGAAATCACCTCCAAAGGGCCTGGGGCCATGCAACGAAACTCCACAAAGTGCTCCAACATTTGAAATTCTTCCAGCCATTTAATAAGAACACGCTGTTCCTCTTTTCACTGTTCGTCAGTTCCCTTGCCATCTAGGCCACCTTGGTGAACGCTTGACACAGATGGGTGCAGCGTGCAACTTGAAGATTGAACAGTCAGTTTCGCAGAGCTCAGGCGCACAGCACTGTTTGTGGTCTTTCAAGATGTTGTCGTCAAAATTTTTAAACGACATGAAGATTTGCCACCAAACCAATGCGCTCAGGAGTTCATGGAGTTGACTTGGGTTGATGCCGCAAGTAGGAGCTGCTGGTTGAAGGATGAGATTAGTGGCAGAAGTTTGTATGGCTATTTTGTGGGAAAATACAACAACTTATTTCACATTGGATTCGGGATGGAGATTGAAGCAGTGCAGATGCCCATATAGTTTGATACTGTCTAAGAGCACAACAGGGTCAACTGGATTAAACTGCAAGTCAATGGAAGTGCTTATGCATTCTTTCCTTGTACACTAACTCATCATGGTTGCGGCCCATGTGCACACGTTCAGACGACTATCAACGCTCAAAGAACAAGCACTACACCCTGCTGGAGATTGGAAGAGGGATGTTCTTACTGTTATGCCAATGGCAGCATTGGCAAGTTCCGCAATGTACCGGTATCCAGTTTTCTGATGGTGTTCATCAATCGACAGTCTCTGCTGGTTTCTCTCCAAGTTGGTTCTTCACACTGAATCGTGGAAGCTGCCCACTATGTGAGCGTAGTGGCTGCCAACGCACAGTGCTGGTCGCATTTGTGGGACGTAGTTTCGATCTTGTTGTATACGGGAGAGAAAATCAGTCATTTGGAAACATTCTGCAGCTATTAATTGCCTTCTACACCTATTCTGTCCTGCCCATTGATTAAGTACTGTCTTCTGTGCACCAGACCTTGATGTTTTGGCTTGCTTGCCCTGCAGCCTTCATACTTTTGGGTGGTCCAGACATGAGTGACTTCAACATGTCATTCCAAGATCAGGCCCTGGCGGGCGTGCTCACATCGCAGTGGATTGGCAAGGTATTTAATGAAGCAGATGGCGTGCGCAATGTTCTCCGCAACGAGGACACTTTCAAGGCAGAGGATCTGTCGGGAACAGTCTCGCTCGTGCCAGGTTTGGTGGACGCCAACGACTCGTGGGTTGTGAGGTACCCGAGCGAATCCATGTCCAGCTTCGTGGTGGACGAATTGCGGGAGGTCCGCCCCGGATTCCTGTTCGGGAGGACTTTCCTGAGCGAGGCGTCTGCGGGGGACAGACCGCTTTTCGAGTACGCATTGTCCAATTTGGCTGATGGAGTTCCCGAGGGCCAAACGGCATCCAACTTTGTGAAGTCTGCCATTGGAGACACGTCTGGCGATAAATTCCAAGCGGAGCCTGAACCTGTCTCCGAGTCAGAGTCGAAGTCCGAATCTGAGCCAGCAGTCGAGTCTGAGGCGCAAGCAGAAGCCGAACCGAAGGGGGAATCGGAGGGAAAGGGTGACGGCGAACCGTATGTGGAATCCGAGGGGAAGGCCGAAGCCGAACCTAAGGCGGAGTCTGAGGGCAAGGCAGAAGCTGAACCAGAGGTGGAAGCCGAACCGAAGGCAGAAGCTGAGCCCAAACCCGAAGGTGAGCTAATGCCAGCTGAGATTTGACGAGAATTGTCAATGAAGTGCCAAGTATGATATTGTTTACTTGCTGGTTGCAGGTCGCTGCAAGAGGAATACATAGTTCATGTCCTTGTGGCAGTCATGATTATTTCTGATCCAGGCCAGGCCCTTGTGGAATCCATCGGATGGAAGTTGCCTTTGGGTTGGCGGCAAATTCCACCACGTTGGCTGCATCGACTGTTGCTGTCACGGTGCTGTCCTTCCCCGTGGCGGGGTAACCACGTGAGTGCATGAAAGGTCACATGCGCTGCAACACCACAGTGCAAATGTGCGGCTGCACAGAGCGGTCCCTAGCTTCCTTCATTTGTTTATTTGGGTGACCTGTCGTCGGCTCACAGGCTCAGGCTTGAAGGTGCCAAAGGTGTTCAAAGATGCCAGCAGTTTCCAGATCTGGCTAGCTTCAATGGATGAAGATGGGCGACACACAGCCTTCGAGTCTGCCACTGCTGGATCAGCTCCGAAAGGAGTCTATACAGGTGAGGGAGTACGCTTGCATGATGCGCGTCTCACCTCACACAGTTCTGGAAAGGATGTAGCCATGGCACCGGCGCCCATCGCGAAGTTGGCTTTTCCTCCTCGATACTCTCTACACCATTTCCCTACGTGCAAGAAAATAGTGAAAATTTTGTATATGCAAGCAAAATGCTTAGAAAATTTATGAATCGCCTGGCTCAATCCAAGCTTGGGTGACGTTCAGTAAGCAATAGCTGCCGATCGACGCACAATATCAGTGCACCGAAGTTTGATGGTGGTTATGTGGGAATGAAGTACAATTGATGTATTTTCCTGTGGATTTTGGGAAGGAACACGCAGGAATTAGGCATGATCATATGGCTTAAGCGAGGTCTGAGAGCACAACAGTACCAGCAATTTGGATTAACTGTCAAATGCATTTTTAGTGTTGTCGTTTAAGTGCCAGCTCTGTCAATAATTGTGCCTGCAGCCATACGGCTGTGGCCATGCGTTCAAGTGCATTCGACTATTGACCATGAAAGCCGACAATGCATTGCGTTCTTCTCGAGTTGGGCTTGGGGTACTGAAAATTGGAAGAGATTTCCCCAGTCTATCTGCAAACGGCTGCGCTGGCAAACACTGTAGCGGATTTTGTTTCTAACTAATTTGAACAATTGCTCCCTTTTCCAATTCCTCTCTCCCTCAATTCGTCACACCGAACGATTGCAGTATCCCACTGCCAGAGCATAATGGCTGCCAGCACACAGCGCCTCACAGTTTTGATCTCGTTGTTGGGGCAGAATTTAATCTGTCGTATCAACAACGAAGTGAAGTTGAACATGTCCAAGGTCCACTGTATAGCAGCAGATCAACTCCCTCCTGTGTCCTATGCTGTCCACGGAGTAAGTACTGTCTTCTGTGCATCAGACCTTGATGTTTTGGCTTGCTTCATGCGCAGCCTTCATACTTTTGGGTGGTCCAGACGTGAGCGCCTTCAACATGTCATTCCAAGATCAGGCCCTGGCGGGCGTGCTCACATCGCAGTGGATTGGCAAGGTATTTAATGAAGCAGACGGTGTGCGCAATGTTCTCCGCAACGAGGACACTTTCAAGCCAGAGGATCTGTCGGGAACAGTCTCGCTCGCGCCAGGGTTGGTGGACGCCAACGACTCCTGGGTTGTGAGGTACCCAAGTGAATCCATGTCCAGCTTCGTGGTGGACGAATTGCGGGAGGTCCGCCCGGGATTCCTGTTCGGGAGGACTTTCCTGAGCGAGGCGTCTGCGGGGGACAGACCGCTTTTCGAGTACGTGTTGTCCAAGTTGGCTGATGGAGTTCCCGAGGGCCAAACGGCATCCAACTTTGTGAAGTCTGCCATTGGAGACACGTCTGGCGATAAATTCCAAGCGGAACCTGAACCTGTCTCCGAGTCAGAGCCGAAGTCCGAATCCGAGCCAACAGCTGAGCCCGAGGCGAAAGCAGAGGCCGAACCGAAGGGGGAATCGGAGGGGAAGTCTGAGTCTGAGAAAGAAAACAAGTCTGGGTACGAGACAAAAGCCGAAGCTGAGCCACAGCCAGAGGCTGAATCAGAGGGAAAAGCCGGCTGAGCATCAGCATTTCGAGATTTTTGTTTTAGTTGCCAAAGTCCATGTGTCCTGTGGCACCTAGGAATCCACTCGTTTTCTTCGGCACAGTGATGCCATTGATTGCGTGTAGCGCCAAGAGACAGGTCGCTGGAGCAGTTGATATTCAACGTTTGATGCCAGTCTGGTTCATTGGCGCGACTGTGCCAGGAAATGATAATATTCTATCATGCCTAGCGAGACACGTGACGATCACTCACATTCTAGCACCTTGCGGCAGGAGTGCTGGTCTGCTTGCGGACTTGGGGGCGAATGGACAAATACTTGACACGGTAGATTGGATTTTGGAACACCTGGGTTCTGCGCTACACAACCTGCAGAAAGGCCGCTGGAACGTCTTCGGGAACAACGTATGCTGAAGATGGTTGCGACTCAATTTCTCTTCACCAGATATATGGAACATGGTGAGGTGCATACCTCTTGGTGATCCCATTCTTCTGCGGCTGGCGGGATTGTGTGCTCTCAGAAGCTTAATTATTCACGATGCATTGAATAATAGGACCTGCGCCATTGCATTGTACTTCAGTACTCAGAAGTATGAAACTGTTGGACAGCCGATGTCTTTATGCATGTTTACCACAAATCCCCAAGCCTTTGCTCGTGCACAGATGTGCCCGCAAACGCCTCCGCAGAATGTTGGGTGGACTAGCATGTCAAGCCAACTCCACCGCCCCAGGGAAAGTGCCGCATGGGCGCTGCCTATCCAAGAACCGATCTCCAGGATCTGGGCTCCCAGAGGCAGGCCTTTACCTGTGGAACAGCCCCCTGGCAATTGGACCACGCGGGCACAGAGCAGAGTTAGTGTCCGTGCAGGCACTTCCCAGTGTGGGCAGTGTCTCAGGACAGCAGACAACAGGCCAATATCAATTGTGGCCTGGACCGCTGCCATGGCAGGGTGAGACAATACAAGCCCAAGCCGAGAAGCTGCATGCCACGAACGTCCAAACACCATTTGCCTCTGGTACGTCCCTCCATTCAGAGACAATACGCAATGTCCATCCCATACGCCCCACAGCAGACACATCCCAACATCTTATGCATTGTCTGACAATGCAAACTGAATGACCTTG
Source organism: Ostreobium quekettii (assembly GCA_905146915.1). NCBI lineage: Eukaryota > Viridiplantae > Chlorophyta > Ulvophyceae > Bryopsidales > Ostreobiaceae > Ostreobium > Ostreobium quekettii. Next base: position 37,495 of record CAJHUC010002998.1, on the reverse strand, counting down.
TTGACGCTCCGACGTCTCAAAGGGCTACGGCCCTTCCTTCAGCACAGCTCGCTCTCCTTTCCCCTCTGCTCCTGGATCTGCCGCTCACAGCCTTTGACTGTGCGCGAAGCCCAACTGCTCATACTATCAGCAGTGGGGATGGATGGGGGCACGGCCAAAGGTGTGAGTGGCCGATCTTGTGGCAACAACCTGTGAGTGCAATGATGCGCACGTAGAACGCTCAAACGGTGGGCACTATGCGGTTGCTCGTGCAATTGTTTGTGGGGCGGGGTTTCCACAAAGCAGTGCATCACAACTTGGAGGACAGGCATTTTTCAGGATGGCCTTTCCATCAGAGTGTATCATAGTGGTGGCCGGGGTGGTGACAGCGTTGGTCGCATTCCTGGCCGGTGCTGCCCTGGCCCCGGACTCCGGGCGACATGATCTGGCCAAAAACCAGCTCCTGTGTGGCATCAGGTTAAGACTCGCACTCCTGCAGCCCTGTTTGTGTGCCTCAAAACCGCCCGGCGACCATGCATGGTGGAATGGCGCCCACGGTGGGCTCGTGTCTCAGTGGGCTTGCAGCACATAGTGGAAAGTGATGCCCAGGCTCGTGGTTCCAAGTCGTGGACCCCTGTCCCAACACTTGAATGCGATTTGTGAATTCAGCATGACATGGCGGCCATCAAGGCAACGAAATTTTGCTGATATTGCACTTGAGAAAACCCGAAATGGCCGCGGATACATATGATCATACTGCCACAGCGTTGGAGTGGGAGTGGAGACGTGAGTTGGCGAGAGGAGGCAGGGCATGGTGAGATGATGCACGAAGGATGGGCGTCCATCTGGTCGTCTGCAGCCTTGCTGAAAGCATTTCTTGCTAACTACAATGTGCAGATAAGTGCTGCCAACGACAATGCGCTGGCGGATGATGCTGGTGAGAAGCAACCGGAGCAAAATATTGCATACAAAGTGCATTGCACAGCATGCAAGGGCATTTTTTTTATTTTTTCTGGGAACACAACGCGCTACAAGGACGATCCAGCTCCTAGGATGCATAGTAAGATGAGAATTCCATGCATCGATCCAAAGCACGTCTTTCAATTCCTCATCCTCAGGATACTGGGGATGATCCAATTCCTGCCTGTCTGCACTAGGCAATACCGATCACTATTAATAGGGTTGCTGCTGCCATGACGAACACATCACAGAAGATGAGCGAGAAAATCCCAGTCCAAGCACCTTGACATCTCATGTCGTGGTTGGTCAGTGTGCCCTTGCGACTTCATCATGCAGCCACACTGACACACACAGGTGTGTGGCTGTGACAAGTGCACACATGACCATGCCTTGTGAAAACTGTCACCAAAAGCAGTTGTCCCGCTCATGTAAATGCAAAACACCTCTTGTGCCAACCACAATGTCAGTATCGACTGCTGCTGAGGGGTGCTTCTGAGCAGCAGCCCAGCACTGGCAAATCAGGCCTTGCAACTGGGCAGCATCATCCAATGCCAGCAAAAGTTCAAAAGATAGTGTTATGCGTGGGTTTTTCCATCAAGCGGGAAGCAATCTTCAAGCCCCAGCATTCTCTCCAGCAGAATACTTCTGTTCCAGGGCACCCTGGAGGCATGACTGTTATCGCTGCTCTGCAAACACGGAGCACGTGTTTCCTCAGGCTGCTGCATGCTCTCACATCCACAAATTACGAAGCAGATGTCTGAGGCCTTCAAGCTGGAACTGCTGGAGAGCTCCCATGGCCACTCCCAAGACTCTCGTTGGTCCCCACCCTCAGCAACAGTCAGTGAACCAAGGACTTCAAAGGTGCAGCTCGCACTTGACTCAAGTCCATTTGGGCGTCAAGCTCTTCGTCCATCTCGCCGACAACAGCCCTGCAGAAAAAAGAGGGCCTTTGAGTGGGGGTGCCTTGTGCCCGTGCTCAGGGGCATCAAGTACTCTACCCGCCACAATGGGACTTTCGCGAATTTTTTTCTAAGCCAATTCGTGCGCAGGCACGTCGCCCGGGTCCACACCCCTGTTCCCAGGAATCGAGACCGCTGAGAGCACGGCTCCCATTGTGCGCACAGGGGCTCTCAAATACTCACACGTTGTCGCCCCTGATGATGTACAGTCCCAGCACCAGTTGCTCTACTCCATACTGCACCGGAACAAGAACCCACAGGATCAGGGCATCGAAACAGGTGCAAAATGAGCATTAAACACAGGTCCAGTGCCCAACGCACGCACCTTTGTCGAGTACACCCTCTCGTGGCAGTCCTCCAAGATGAGGTTGGTCGTCTGGTCGTAGCCCCGCAACGTACCCTGACCAGGATTTGGGACACAGGTCAGACACGCAGCTACAGAGCAGCCCCGCAAAGAGGAAAGGCGGCCCAACAGCATTTCCCTGGGCTGGGTGCCGATCCACTCACCACAATCACGCGGCCGTCGTTTGTGATCACCGTGATAACAGCTGCGAGCACACGCCTCCGTCAGGAGCCAAGCGAGCTAGGCAACCAACCCTGGCGGAGAAAACCCGCGCTGAGGTACTCACAGTCCACGAACTTGGACAGCCCCGGGTCCATCGACAAACCCGCTCGCGCCGGCTGGAGTCAGTCGACGTCCGAACATGCTCTCGGCGTTGGCACCCCCGCACCTAATACGCAGGGCGTAGTTTTAGTAATCCTCCGCGGTGTGCAATGTCCAAGGGTGTGCCTCGTGTCGCAGCGGGTGCCAAGGGCAATGCCAGAGACCATCGGGCGGGACGCGCCAGGCGGCCCGTGCTCGAGCAACCCAACCAAGTTGCAGCGCAGCTGGAGGAGGGTTGCGTCTACTCACCAACTCAGAGTGCGACGCCACAAGGTTGCGCCGGGCGTCACCGATCGCGTTCCAATGCCTCATCGAGTTCACGAGTTGCTTGTGTCACACATGCCAACAACAGGATCTCCTGCAAGAGGGAGACAACGTTGCAATAAGAGATGGGTCTGAACGGCGGACACTTTTTCTGTGTGGGTACGTGGACTAGGCTTCACGGTGCAGGAGCCATTGAACCCTTGTCATTGGCGTTCATGATCTCTTCTGATATATATAATTGATTTTGGTGGCAGGGCATCTTTGATCGCTGCAGGCGTTTCTTTCTTCATCATAGAGATCTACTGGGTCGCGGTGAGGATCAGCTCTGTTCAGCAACAAGTGTGTGTGTATCAGGATGTGTTGTCAAATCCCAAGAAACCACAGTGTAAATTGGAGCACCCTGTCCTGGCAAGGAAAAGTTGCATGTATGTCTGTGGATATGTGAATGTGGATGTCAAAGTCAATGCATGCTTAGCAGAAGGACATTTAAAGCAGACTATGTCTTTCCTTGTGTGGAATCACAACAAGAACCATTTTTTAAGTCAAATTGTGTTCAGATTGCCACACAATATGCACATGTTGTTCATGCGTACGTCTAACTGATCATTTCAGTGGGAAAAGAAACGAAGCCCATTTCTGATCCAGCCGAAGGCAGCCTCACGAGCCCGAACCCCTGAGCCCCATAGCAGTGCAGAAAAGGAACAAGTCCCTGCAGCCGAACAATCACCCAGAACCCCTTAGTCTCCTTAGTCCTTAGAAGTGTTCCCCCAAGGCAGTGAAATCAACAGCCCGATCAAAATATGCCAAAAGAAATGTGCGTGTGGGAGACGCTCCCCCTTCACAGAACTGGGAAAATGAGTTGGTCTGATGCTCACATGGACAACGACAACAGTGCGTTCTCAGGGAAACACATTCTGCGCAGGCCACGTTTTGAACAGGTGGCCCTGACATGAGGCAAGGTCAGCACCACATTGGCCAAAGCACACGGTGTAAGGTTCTTGGTACTCCTTTGTGTTAAGTGTGGGTCTTGGGCATTTGAAATGTCTATTGCTGGACACCTTGAGGGTTGCGGCATCTGCAGCTGTCACAGATGACATAAACCTGCATCATGTGGCAGGCTGGCTGTTCAGCAAAAGAATGCTGTTTAATGCACCAAATCCCCAGCCACAGCTGCTCTACATTTCATGACAATGTTCTGCAGTTCCTAGACTTGAACAAGAACTTTACTGTATCTGATAAGTACAAGACTGCATGAATGTAATGAGTGCATAACTAACTTAGCCCGGCAGAAGACATGAATTTATGAATGGCAACAGGCGGCTACAGCGAAATTTTCAACAGATATCATCAGAAATTGATTCCAGTGGCTGCTGATAGTGCAAATTTCACCAACTGATCAGGTGTGTTTGAAAATGGCAGGTATCAAAACTTCTTCCCTTGGCGGAGAGCCCTTTACTTAGATGGGCGCAGCGCGACTGGTAAGATAGGGCAACGTAAAACGCTGCACGGAGGGGTGCAGAACATCATCATTCGAAAAGGAAAGAGCATCTGCTTTGTCTGGAAAAGACTTGCCATTACGTGTTGCATACTGATGATTGCGATCACCCTGTGTTCTGTGTGTTTAGGTACTATTGCATGTTACTTCCCATCACTGTGCCAGCCACCATAATAGCGGTGAGATGGTCTGGGTGGTGCAGTGGCTATAGGTGGCGCGGAGACTGGTCTCATTCAAAAGCTGTCAGTGGTATCTGCCTGCACGAACAAACCTTGCATTGGAAGGCCATGCTTCAAAATTTCTAGCATTTTAAAATATTGTCCAAGCCACTTGTGTTGTCTCCATCCTACCATCCCTGTGCACAACAAGCACATTCCTGTGGGATCATTATGAATTGCCTGGAAAATAGCTGAAAGCTTTGTGCCCGGGTTCTTGGAAATGTGCAACCAACCAGCGCAGCACTAACTTGACAGTTCTTCGGTTGTGACCGTCAACCTGCCATGCACCTAGGACGCGCATGAAAGGGGCGGCGCGACCTCCATGCGTAGTGGTCGTGGCTGGACAGTGAGAAAAGTGTGCGAGGCTCTCCAGGGCTGATAAGGCAGCCGTCCTGCCCTGCCTTCCACCGCAGAGTTGCTCAGTAGACTGTCAAGTGTGCAGCTTGAAGCTGACGTTCCCGTTTTCTATCCTGCAGGTGTTCCTCAACTGGCTGAGCATGAAATTTTTCAAGCACAATTCTTAGGGGCGAGGTAGGGCGTCGGGATGCGCCAATCTCTGACCCTTGGAGAATGGGCCAGGGGCACATGAGAAGCGAAGGCGCACTTGAGGTGCGTGCAGATTCACGAGAGAATGCATGGAAGGAGCTCCTTGTCCTGTGCCTTCTTTCATTGTGCACTGTGCTCCGTGCTCCTTTCCCAGCGTGCGGTATTGCAGCACCAGGGCACCATCGCCAGCTGCGTGAGGACAGTGTAACAAGCACGGCCGAGCCTTTCAACTTTTGCATGACAGGAAGATGCCAAGCGGCAAGGTGCCAGGCAGGCACTGGTGCTGCGTGAAAAACACCGCTGGGAGTTGGTGGCGCACAGTTAGGCAGAGCGGGGTGGACGAGGTTGTGGCAACACCCACTCCAATTGGTTCCGTTTAACAGGCCATCGCCCTCCCAGAAGACCATTCAACAGCCTCGCAAGTGCCCTGCATGTCGCTGCCGTCGAACCCTCCCAGCTGGATAGTCGGATCTGGCCGCTGGCACCCAACGGCTCCAGTGTAGCGAGTGCTCCCTTCCACGATAGAACACGTCCTCTTGTATTCTCTGGCATTCGCCCCCGGTCTTTCCACTGCTTCTGCGTCCTGTTGGGGTGAAGAGCGTTTTGGTAGCACTGGGGTGGACGTCTAGCGTTCCTGGCGGCTGGTGCAGAATTTGCACGCGTCCACATGAGAATCTGTGGTGCATTCTTCTTCAAGGGACAGGTGCTGGTCCTGCCGACGCATCGCCCAATGCCCACGAACAACCGTGGCGTTTGCAAGAATGACATCAAGGAGATCCTTTGCTGGCACATCCGCCACAAGGCAGCACAGGAAAATGGGTGCGCAGTTGCGTTTGTTTCTCAAATGACAAACCGCGGATTTATGCCAGAGCCGAATCGCTTACAAATTTCCCCTGCAGTGGCGTACATGATTGATCAACGTCATCATGATTGAACACATCATGAACAGCACGGACGCCGGACAGTCCGTTCTTACTCGCCACTGAAAAAAGTCCCTTCGTGAGTGGTGCCAGTCACAAAAATGCACCATGGCATCAACTCTCCATTGCCAAATGAAATAATATTGTCCAGTGTGAATTGCACACTGCGAACCGATCTTTCGGCCTTTCTGCTGAAACACCAGGGTATGGGAAAAAAATAAACTCCTCCCAGTCAACAGACGGGAGAACCTTGTGCACTATCTGGACAGCCTTCCCTCTGTATCAATCCGCACATGGCTTGCCACCTCCTTCAGCTCCTTCCACATCCTTCAGTGCACACGGCTTTGCCCTGCAGGCGGCCGTAGCAATGCAAAAAGAGCAATCGCCACCGCTTCTGCAGCACAAAGTGACGTGCTGATCCATCTCAATGGAGCGGACACCTTCCAACTGAAATTCAAAGTTGTTATTCCACCTCATCGCCAACATTTGCGCACCCACGGTCGCCTTGATCGCGCACCCCTGGCTGCACCGGCGCTGCGGACTGCGGGGACTCGGGCTCTCCCTGCCCTGCCACGCCATGCCAGCACCACCCTTGCAACCAAGCAACCAATATCCCCAGAGGGACGTCCCCCCCCAAAATCATCCTGCTCTTATGCACGCTGTTATTGCACCAGCGCAGTGTCATGCACACACCCCAAACAACAGTGATTATCTAATGCCCAGGTGACACACGCCGTTTGCATCTTCCACATGCTCCCGCAGAACGACTTGGTCGACTGAAGGCTGCAATTGGCTCACAAGGACTGCCAAAGGGCAGCCGGGGCCCCCAGTCACAGATGCAGCCGCCTGCAAGATGTACCCTTGCCTCCCTGCCGGCACTGTACTGTACACGTGGCACAAGGCACACAATCTGGCAACCTACGGTCTGGTCACCTCACTGCCAAGACCGTTCGAAAGAATTAAGAATTATGTTGAGAATCGCCATACATTTTTTTGCAGATGCTGCCATTCCGCACTTCTAAATCGTTAGTCTACGTCACGTCTGCTCTGCTGCAACAGACGGCCCAGCATACAAATCGCCACACAGGTCCATACAGCACCAAGCATTCCACAAGCCAGATGGCTGCCCCAACCTGACCTCACGGCCAGAGAACAGCGGTACCCTCATGCCCTGCCATCCCCTGCTGTTACTTCCAAGGCAACAAGTACTGCCACAACTCGGAACAATGTAAAAAGAAGAAGAAAAGCGGCTGCAACGAAAAGCCACACCAGCCGTAGCCTGCGCCAAAATGAAGGGACCACAACGCCACCCTGGAAGAACTACCTGACCCTGGCTGCCCATTGTCGCGATGTTGTTGTGCTTACAAAACTCTCGGTGCTGTCCTGTCCCCAGCCGGTGGGGGTCGGGGCCTTGCACGCAGACATCACCCATGGATGGTCCAGGAGCTCTTCTGCAGAAGGCCGCTCGTCCGGATCGATCCTCATGACGCTCGTCAAGAAATCAAGGGCACACGGTGACATGTACTCCCTCATCTTGATGCTGTCAAGAGAGGTCCTCAGCCCGCCATGGGAAGCCAAAGTCTTGTCTTGCATGTCCCTCATGTCCTCGGCAGTCTCAGCCAGAAACGGCTGGCGCCCCGTCAGAGCTTCGAATATGATGACCCCCAGGCTCCAGATATCCACCTTCTCTGTGTATGCTGGGAAGTCGGCTTCAGAAAGGCCGTTGCCAATCACCTGCAGGAATGGTAACACAGACGTTGGATCCTCACAGCAGCCTGCCCTGCAAGTTCCCTTTCCAGCAGCGCACAAAAAACGTCTGTCTGCTTTCTCGCTCTGCTTATATCCCAAGAAACTGCCAACAACAATAACAACACAATAACAATTCTAATGCTGCACTCCCTGCCAGGTTCAGGAGAGTGGCAAGCGCGTTGTAGTCAGTGACAAAGGCAGACAACGGGAAACGCTCAATGATACGCACATTTGCATTGATTGTTGCATTTCGTGTGGGGCAATACAAGATTCCAGTCACTCACCACGTGTAAATTTGTTGGTCTATCCAACAGACAGTGCACAAACCTAAACACACCTGGCTCGTTGGCTACTTGCCAGCCCCAAACAAGATCCCACAGTTGAGTGGACTTGCACAACGTCACAAACTCTCGCTACTTTCTTGCGCAGCACTCCACACGAAGGAGCACTTGCCCCATGGACCATATAACATAGTCCTTTTGGCAATTGTGGGCATTCGTGACACACAAAATCGGGTGTGCACCACAAGTTGAGAGGCAATGGCAATGTGCACCCTCAATCGTAGATGGTAGACAAACGAGCTATGTGCGGAAGCCAGCTCTGCAACAGCATACTATTGGCTTCCACAAACAAAACCTAAACAGCAAGGGTCATGTACACTGTAAGGCGAACACCACATGCCTACCTCGTTGAAAACCTCCTCAGGTGTGGGCCTGTTGACCATTTCTGGTGCCATGTATGCCAGGGTGCCCTCCCTGCTGACTAAAGAGTCTTCCCCGACGATGGCTGCAGAGAAGAAATCAACCAGTCGCAGTTTGCCTGTGCTGTCGAACATTATGTGCTCTGGCTTCAGGTCCCTGCATCGCAGCAAAATACATCCCCTGTCCATTGCCATCGTTGGTTCAACATTCTATGGGGAGAGGCCCCACGGGAACCTTGAAAACCTTCCTTCCCCCAAAATGTTCTCAAACAGTTGCAGTCCCACAACAACATTTACAGCATCTGGTAACCACTGTATTGCCTGCACGACTTGTTCAACAGCCATAGAGTGCAATGACAAAACCTTACTTACCTCAGGACAATTCCGGAAGAATGGAACCAGGCCAATGCTTCCAGAAGTGGCTTGACCACGGTCTTGACACAGGTCCGCTCACTGAGCTGGCCACCCTTCTGGGCCATCTGGCTTATAAGTGTGCCTCCCATGCAATCTTCAAGCGCCACCACCGCCTGGTTGTCGTCTTCGAAAGAGTCACTCATCTGGACGATGCCATTAACCCTGCCAGCCGACAGTAAAACCCAGTGATGGGCACACTCCAAAACCATCTACATCGCATCAAGAGCATTCTGGGAGGTGGATGTACACCTTCTGCCATGTCCAGCACCAGCACCTGGGCACCCAATCTAAAACAGAAGCACATGGACTTTCTTGCATAACTGCATGCCAGTGCCCAACCAACCTTTCAACTCACATGTAAACCTGTTTGTTACCTTCTGCAACGAGTCCATAAGCGAAGAATGGACTCTGACAAGAGCCCTGACGCAAAACACGGGGAGCATTCTACTGACACGACAAAGTGAGAAACAGATCTGCAGGTTCTGCAGATACATTTTATCAACCTACTGCCACATTCTATCAACCCCAATTGTCCTTGAATGAATGTTTCAAAGTTCACTGCTGTGCTCGCCCATATGAACACACCCACATCGAATCCCATGTAGATTGTATGACGTCGTGCAATGTACATGACAAGTGACAGGCAGAGAACGTCATCTGGACACTTGAGGAAACAGGAAACTTGCATGCCACTGACACATACGGCACTGTTGCTGTACATGCTCGCTGTGTGTTGTACACACCAACAGGAAAGGACATTCAGATGGCTCCAGCGCTGCTTGGGAAAAAAGGAGGGGCAGGGGTGGGGGGTGTACACAGTTTACTAGTCACACATTCCCCACTCACTGAGAAGGGAATGGCACACCATCGGTACGGCATGTTGCCAATGAGCACTCCTGTCAGTCAAAGCCAGCACGCATACCCATTCGCCATCGTGAGGATTCTGATTTCCTTTGAGATGTTTTGCCACAGAATTGCTGCGATTTGCTCCTTGTTGTACACCTTCAGTGCCACCCGCTCATGTGTCCGTTTGTGCCTAGCCTTCATGATCTTCGCATGGCTGAAACACAGGCAGTGAGCGGGCATTAGCCAACAGACAAGCAGCAAGGGGCCACTCCAATGCCCGGGCGATGGCTCTGTGTGCTCCCCACTAACAGTGACACTGAGACACACAGAGACTAATCACATCTAGTCGTGTGCTCACCTTCCTCTGTGCGTGGTTCTGAAGAGTGTGTACGCAGAGATGATGCTTGTGTTGCTCCGCACTTCTCTGACAGGCGCCGCCCCGCTGAGGTACTGGGAACCATCACTGAGGTCGAGTGCGGCTCGGCGGCTGTTCCCGCCTCTGAAATAGAAGTCTCTGTTGCCCCAACAAAGGGGATGGCACAAAGTTTGGTATCAGCAAGTGCACAGGGAATTGTGCAAGTAATGAACGTGCAAAGGCTACTGTCCCACTGCAAGGACAACAAACCCTCGCTCCTCCCTGGCAATAACTACACTGTTGATGCATTATTCTGGGGAAATTGAATGATTGATTGACCCTACTCCACGCAGATCACGGAAATGGCAAGCCAGCACGGCTACATTTGCTCCCCAACAATCGTTTGGCAAAGTGGCAAATACTCACGTTGAAGACTTGGAGACTGCAGAATCCCTCGATTGGGTGGAAACCCGGTAGGAACAGATCGAGTCACTGTTGGACCTCAAGCTGAAGCGCTGCCTGGCACCATAGGGGGGTTCCTGTGCTGACGACACGCTCAATTGTTCGATGTTGTGGCTTGTCAACTGCTCTGTGGCAGACACCTTCCTCCCCCGCCCAGCCACCAGTCTGTGCAGCCATGACAGAAACGCCTCGCGGAGTCCTCTCCCTTGAGGTCTGAACCACAGTGCTCACAATTAGCCAAACGCCAAAAGAAGAAAGGGGGGGACGCCCATTCACAGTGCCAGCCCCTTACTGGTTGCGAAAGGTGACCATCTCCGCAAGTCCCCTCAAAACCAAACATCCAGTCACTGAACCCACTTCACCCACCCAGTGCAGCCACGCCAAGCTGCGCAACGCCGCAGTGCTGCCCCCGAATGCCGAGTGACAATCCGCAAGATCGTCCAGAAAGCCTTTCGAGCTGCCAGGCGTTTTAACTTTTCGCACTTTAGGGCGCCCGTCCGGCGCCCGCGGCAGACATCACGCGCCCCAAGGGAGGCACGCTGCTTTTTCTCCCGAGAGTCCGCGGACTCGTCCAGGCCAATTCCGGCAGGCGTGCACCGGTAACGCACTGTGCCACTGGCAGACGCGGCCCTTCGGGTATGGATCCGTCTCAAGAGGCAGCCGTTCTGTTCTAGCACCTCGGAAACGTTGACCACCCGGTTGGGCACCTTCACACCGCGACCGTCAGCACCAGCTATGGAAGCGTGCCAAGCGCAGCCACACGCCGCAGCAGTGGGTTAAGAAGCGGGAGCCGGAAAGGAGACAGAGGGCCTCGCGAGAAGCGCCGTGCGCGCCGCTTTGAGCCAATCCAGCCACGCGGACTCGCGATGCTCCTCCCAGAATCGCGAAGATCGTCAAAGTTTCCGCCAGCGCCGCGCGCCAGCATGCGCGCATCGCGCCGTCGGAGACGTCGCGAGGTCATCTCCAGCCCGCCCACCTGCTGTTCACCGAAGCGGAGGACGACGAATTCGTTGGCGATGGGGCGGGGTGCGTCACCGCTCCCCCCCCATAGCCCACGGCAGCATCCCTGTCACGTTTGCGGCCGCTCTTGGGCCCGCTGAATTTCATCCGGCGCGGCAGGGAGGCCACGCTGCCCGCCTTCCGCAGGCAAGACGACAAGGCGACGAGACGACGAGAGGAGACCCCCACAGCCCGCGGGTCCGCGGCTCACGAGCGGGGCAGCAGCGGGGGTCGGCGGAACGAACAGCGGGGCGCCACAGTAATATGGGCTTAGAACCACGGTGAGTGGCGCGTGGGGTCGTGTCGGACCTGCGGTTATCGAATCTTTTGCGTGGGATCCGCGCCATCCCGCCTCCGCGGCGAAACACCAAAAACTGCAAACCCTGCCTCACCGCAGTGACAGGTCGATCTGCGATCTCCAACGTCCCCCAACTTTGTCATGGTTTCAGGGGCAGGCCTCTCGGGGGTGGTTTTGACACATGGGTGGACTCAGTACGACGGTCTGGTCGTCCGTTGCTGGGCTGGGCGCCCCCCAGTTGAGCTTGGGGCCGGAGGGCAGCACGTTGGGCGTGCGACGCGGATGGGGTTCTCGTGGCCAAGCCCAGGACCTGTGCGCATCTCTTTGTCTCATCGTTCTCATGTGCAAGCGGTGAGCGGGAAGGCATCCGCCTCGCCGCAGCAGCCACTGACAGTGGCTGTGCCGAGTTGGACACCCTTCTCGAGTGCCTCTGGCCTTTAGCGGGAGGCTGTAGCGAAGCATTGGGCCTCACAGGGAGCAGGACCAGGAAGTGTGTCCTACAGTCACAGTGAGGCCTGCACATCCACCCAGGTTTGGTGACGCGTGGTGTGCAGGCAGTAAATGGGAGATGCGGAGCTTGGGCCCAGGCCTGGCAGCACGCAAAATCGTCGTCCAGGGTTCCAGCAGACACAGCCTTGGGGGAAGCATATGTGTGCGTTGTGGCACCCGCACGGTCGACAGGCTATCCAAAGCCATTGAAGCCAGAATTTCTTTCTTCACGCCACGTCTAGTGCGAGGGATGTTGATGAATTGGGAGCATCCCTGACCGGTACTAATTCTTGTTTGGGCGGGCCCAACAGACCACAAGATCATCAAAGATGGTTCGTGATCCGTTACTGGGATCATTTCCAAATCAGGCTATGTCATACTCATTGAAGCTGCCTCCACTTGCTTGACAAAGTGGGCAACACATAAGCTCAGTCCCATCTGCCGAGTCGGACAATGGCATTTGCCCAGGTCAGACTGTCCGCAGGACAGCATTGTTGCAAAAGTTTGGCAGGAGGCAGTGGTTGTGGAAGTTCAATCACACAGACGGCATATTGCTGACTAGCAGCTGATGCAGCCCTGCAGGCCAGCACTGACGAGCCAGTTGTGGGTCCAGCAGATGGCCCCAAATTTGGTCCTGTCATCCCACAGTGGGATCTGGAAGGGTGTCTACCTGCATCAATTTGCTTCCTGGCAGCAACGACTGTAACCCCATGTGATTGAATGCACTGTTTGCAGTACAGAAGTTCCCATGGGATACACCAATCCATGCAACTACTGTCCACAGATCCTTTAAATATTACTGCAATATCCTAAACACAAGGCACGAACTGTTGCAACAACAGTGTGATGACTTATGCTTGCAAGCCTGAAGTAGGGAAACAAATAGTGAGGATGGTCCAACTCTCCAATGGCTGTCCCCTTGTCAGCATGATCTTGGGTGTGACACTGTAATGTGCGCTGCAGAATAGCCTGAAGCGCATGAACGAGTAGGCATCGGTGCAAAAGGTGTGCGGCAAACATGCATCCTCCAGTAGCCCACACGCTTGCCGGGAGGAGTCCTGACTCGGACTTTGCGCGTTCTTTGTTTGGAAGGACTGTTCTGGTGCATGAACAGATGTCCGTTTCTTTGAAGCACATCTCGATACAATCGCATCTCTGGGACGAAAATTTCTCATTCATGCTGGTGGCGCCTGCTTCAGCACTTCTGGTGTGCTCTCTTGCCAATGGGTGACCGTCGGTAATCCAATGCCGATTAGCTAAATGTACAATGATGGCCCTCTGCTGCTTTCATATGAGCAGCCATGGAGATTACTTATCATTCAAGTTTGTCATCAACATTCTATAATAAATACAACAGGCAAGGAAGCACAGGACAAATTGCCGGAGACAGGCGCCGTCACCTTCACATTCCGCCCCACAGCGTTGTACTGTGTTGTATTAACCCTTCCACATCAATAAACTCTATGTTACGTTGTTGCCCCGCATTTTTTCTGCTTCTGGGCATGTTATTGGCAGTGCAGTTCACAGTGAGGGCTTTTTGGGTGTGTCTTGTGAGCAGCCGTATCCAGAATTCGTAAGAAGAATAATAAGAAATCTATGGTGTGTTTAGACTGGCCACTCACATAGATGTATCATGTCAGGTGCACTGCAACCACATGTGAATCTACGGTGCCGAAAATCCTTTTGCCGGCTTGGATGACTTGAATGCCAACAAAAACACAGAGGAATGTTTCACCCTACAGGACATAGAAACAGTTAGTCAGGCCACCTGCATTTTCATCAGTCGGGCATCCTGACTCTCTGGCGCTGCTGCGCTCATGCTGTTGTGTCCGCCTCTCCTTCAAGTATTGAAGGAAACGACCTTGAGCTGCCAAACGTACTCTCCAACTATACCCTGGTTCCCTACAAGAGAGCCGCTGCATTGCCCCAATTGCTTCCAATAATGTGTCATTAGGCAGCAAGCTATTCCATCCAGAGGGGGTGCTGAGAAAGATATCCAGCAAGTCGATGGCAGATGACATTATTTCCCAAGAGGACCCACATACAAAGCCGCTAAGAAGGTTTGCAAGCCCCCGAACCCCAACCACCGCATGCAAACCCTTAGACGTCCCAGCAAGGGAAACTAGTAATGATAAAGCAGAACACACTAATTCGTGCTCGCACCTTTTGTGGGCTGCTAATATGCCATGAACCATCTGCACCAAGTCGGGTTTGGCGAGGACAGCATCTAGGCCCATGCTTGAGAAGACAAAGAAGTGAAGGAGATTCAGCGCAATGTGGGCATGCGGCTCGCCGCTGGACACAAGGTCCAGCAAACAACTGACCAGTTCACCTGTTATGAATTGATCCAAATAACAACCCAGCTCAGCCAGTGAACTTGCACCTCCAAGTATCCTGTTAATGCCGTGGGTGGCGACCAGCTTCTCAGGATAGGGCGATTCATTGTTGGTGATGATTTTTGCAAGGTCCTGAAGTCTGCTAGGGTCCATGCTCTCCATCCGTGAAAGCAGTTCTAAGGCAGCGGTGAAGTTCCCTTCAGGTGCGTTTTCTCCTCTTCCCCCACAGCGCTGTTCTCTTGACAAAAGTTTGGGTCCTTTAGGCACCTGACGACCTTCTATGGTGGCCCCCATGCCTGCTGTATGCACAGATTCACATGAGGACCTGTCTGCATGCTTGAACAGCATCAATGCCCCAGTCTTGCGCTCAGGCGTATGTCCTGCTGTTGGCAAGCAGCATTTGTATTTGCCCTGCGTTAACAAATCAGGACCTGTTGCTTTTTCTTCAGACTGACACAACTGTGTGCACATCCCAAACTTGCGGGCACTGTGATGCTTCTTGAACTTGCGCTGGCACTGCTCCCTCTTTGGCTCGTGCGTCGACCCATTTTCGCATCCTAGCCCCTTGGGATGTCTGGCACCTCCTCTTTGAGAAGAATGCGTTGGCTGCGTAGCACCCCGCACTCTTTCTCCTCTAGCTTTTGGCAGCACAGGCACTGCTGCGTGTTCCTCAGAAACATGTTCAGTTCTTGCCTTGGTTCCAGTTCTGACACCCTTAGGTACGTTTTGTTGTGCATCTACTTTGGCGCTGTTGGCTCCATTATCTCCAGCGTCTTCGTGGAACTGCACACCGACTTTGGATTGTGCCCATGCGTGATCCCCAGGCTTCGAAGCAGCGTCCGCTCCATGCAGGTGGCTGGCAGGCGTGTTGGTGTCCCCACATTCAGCCCATGCCATTCTCCGTGGCCTTGGCATCTGAAATGGCTTTTTCTGCACATCCTGCGCCCCTCCCAGCGAGAACATTTGCCCAGCAGAGCGACGAGCTCCTTCCCAGCTCCGAACCTGCTGGCGCGGCAGCCAGTCGACCCTGCAGAATGGAACCTCTGAATCTTCCTTCTTCGTCTGCTCAAGTGCTTCCCAGCTGCAGTAAGCCCCTGCCACCCAGCCGACTTTGTGGCCCCAAACCTTTTGACTCCACATGCGCACTTGGCAGCTCAGAGTCAGGTCAAGACCACGACGTGGATCTCGTGCACCTCTTCAGCCTTCATTTTGACCAGCTTTATCCTCAACTGTCAGGGTCGATCCCGCTCTCCACCAGGAATCATTGCATATTGGCACACAAACCCTTGAGCAACTTTTCATCTCACCTTTGCATACAGTCTGGTTGCGCGTCCGCCGATCAGCCTTGGCAACAACACCGTGCGCGATCAGGCGGCCTCTGTTGAGCCTCACACACGTTTCGCAAAGCTCCCTCAGCTGCGGCCAGAGACACAAAGTTGCTGTGTCCCTCCTCTCCCATTCCCCTCTCAGCGTGCCCGATTCCTCAACTGCCCTGGAGGTGGCAGCCTAATCAGCGGTCGCGCCAACTTGACTCACAAGGCTTCTTATCGCCGAACTGGGCCCCTCCCTCTCACAGGCGACCCGATTCGCAGCCTCTGCTTTGGAGGGTGTGGCTACCATTGATGGACAAGCCCAAGCGCCAGACCACAGCCGGCGAAGGGAACATCGCGTCCCGCTCAGCAGCGGCCAGCTTAAGAGGATCCAGGTCATCTATCAGGGCAAAAGGGCGCGGCCGTGTGGCGCCAAGCCAGAGCTCTGCCACGTCTACCTGCTCTCTGCTCAGGTTTGCGTAGCTGTCCGGGACCAGCTGCCTCAGGCACGACCTCAGGAGGAGCGCGAACGTGGACGCCCCATCGTCGCTGAAGGCAGAGCACGGCCAACCGAAGGCAGGTGGCAATCAGGAAGGGTGTTGCATGACGACAGTGGCAGCTGCGTGGGTCTGACCGGGGTGAGTGATGACGAGGGGAGTTTCTTTCGCCGCTGAGGGTCGCCGGCTGTTCCCCGAACTGAAGCGGCCTTTCCAGAATCTTGCAATACGTTTAGTCCGAATGAGGCACCGTTTGGCCAACCTTTTCAGACCCCTCGATCGGTCGGAAAGCCTTGCGCTGTGCACACACTAGGCACCAAGCTCTCACACCCTGGCAAACCCTGCAATTCAAAGTGGTCAGTGTGCCCCAAACTGCAAACAATTGATCAAAATCAAACAATTGAAATATTGAAGATTCAGCAATAGGACCACCGTATGAACATGCGTCCATGCAGAACTCGTCATTGAAGGAAAGTTCATGAGTCCGCACAATCTCAAGACTTAGGAGCCACATCCCAAGATCCAGAGTCAGCACGAGCGGCGGATACAAGTGGTGCGATAGACGCAGACCATGCCCGCAATTGCAGACGTCAGAAGCTGTTTAACTACATTTTGCTGAATTGTTCGCGGGTAAGCACCATACTAATGTAAGAATTCCACGCATAAATTCATCCGCATGGTGGACTTGCTTTCCGGAATTGTGAGTTGTGAGGTCATCACCTGGCCTGGGTGTCCGCAATTCCGACCTGCCTGTCAGAAGGCTAGCGCAAAGTTTTGCTGCATGCGACTTTGCCCTCTGCGCCAGTCGTTGCAGGGGTACTTCTGATCAGGAGTGAGTATTCCTTGGCATTGCCGGCTCCTGCCAAGGATGAGCACGGCGATATTTTCTGCGGCAATTTTAAAAACCAGGCAGGTTGGCTGGTGGCGCTCATTAGGCGCGTTGTCTAGGGCACACGAGAGCTGATCAGCATGAGAGTGCACATGATGTGTCCTTGGCAGGCCCCTGTGCTTCGGGGAGTAGCTTAAAGAGCCGGCTGGAGTGCGGAGACAATCACCAAGCCCAAAACGTCCACATAAATTTCGTGTTCAGGGCCTTCCCCCGTGGCAGCGTAATTTCGAAAAGATATCTTGCTTGGATATGGGGCCGGAAACACTGTCGATCAGTCTGCCATTTGGACCCCCTGTTGCAAAGTGGCTGTGAACGTGATCATTTGCAGAAAGCGATGCATATTTCTGGAAATCTCATGGCCGATGGCATTCACAGTCTTGGCATCACTGAGTGGTGAGACTGTATCTTTCCCATTAATCTGCAACTTGGTGACATGCGCAGTCATCATGGCACATGACTTCCATCTTGATCATCGAACGAAAGATCATATGCAACGATACAGCTGCAACCAACGAGTGTCGAAACACAAGAAGGCATTTCTGCCCTACGCTGGGCGCCATTCCCACTCTTTGGTTACACACACTGCAGCCCGTTACACTTGCTTCAATCTACTTGTAGTCTGGATGACAATGCTTCATTAGTTCTGCCATGCATTTTATCGAAGCAACTGCATTCCAGTACTCCTGGAAGAGCGCTGTGCTGTTGAGTGATATTGATTCATCTGCCCGCCGTCCAAGCAACATTCTACTGTTCGTCACCAAATGTCTTAGATATATTCTCACCCATGCAAAAATCTGCCCAACATAAAACCCGCAACAAGTAAACACATCAGGAAGAAACCATCGGAGCACCATCAGTTTTATCATCTTCTCTGCTGCCAATATGCACTTCTGAACATGTCATGCGTTCATCTCCGCCTGAATTGCGTAGTCCTTTTCTGCAGCTTGGAGGTTGGTGATAACACACCAGCACGGCACTCATTCTTTGTGCCCGTTGATGCATTCCCATGCCTCAGTGGTCGTGGCGGGCGCCTTGCGGTTACTCGTAGCTTTGGCGCGACCGCTTCGTGCATGTGGCGATCCTCAATAATTTTCTGTCGTCTGTGAATGTTTTCTGCAGACAACGCAGCCACAGATGATGCCCCATCCCGACGCTTGCCTGCCAATTCTTGTGGCAGTCCTTGGCCTGGCCTTTTCCGTGCCAAACATGGTCCATCATGTGCCCCAGGGGCATGTTCTTTGCTGCAGTCCGGTGATTTGCAAATTGGCATTGGCCCGTCGCCTCGCAGACCTATGATGCGAGAATCATCACAGCAATTTCAAGACACATGTGTGCAATTTGGTCACTACACTTCTATACTTTTCGCCCATGGAAACATTCTGATATTTCCGTACTTCAAGTAACAAAACAGGGATACAAGAACTGATCTGACAGCCATGCAGACTTCTGGAGAGATTTTCAATACCAAACAATATGGATGGTAGGATTTGCGATCATTGGTACCTTACTGAAACACATGCGGACGATGAAAGGCAGCGCAATCGCGTGGGACCGTTGCTGTATGGCGCCTAGCTAGTGGCACCGCTAATAAAAGGCCAATACCGTATTTACCCGGTATTAGTAGGCGTGTATTGGACCCCAAAATTGAGCGGTGGATACTAATAGTGGGTCATGGATACTAACATGGTTTAGATCCCCTAATCCAAGGAGTAGACAAAGAATTTTTTTGCAAAATAGGCGGTGAAATGCCCAAAAACAGGCTTGAAAAAATGCAAGATGCGATACAGCAACAGCCACATCACCAAGTCGAAATTACGAAATCCCAACCACAAACGCAGAAACGCGTTCACAATCTATCGCTGTCCACATCCAGATCTGGTGCAAAGCCATCCAAATACATCATCATATCATCATCATCATCATCATAAATCATCAGCTGCTTAAGCTGTGAAGTTTGCAGCTATCAAGTGCATGGCACTATAGGATGAGCTGTTTGCAGCAACTGTTGCACGTCGAAGGCATGCAACAAGAGCGCTGCGCAAGCAAAGACGTGAAAAATAGCTTCTTCTCCCCAAGGCGAGTCCAACGAGCCCTCTTGTCCTCGTTTCTGTTGAGGTTTGGGGGTGGATACTAGCACCGGGTCATGGATACTAACGTGTTTCGACCCCCAAAGATGGGGGTGGATACTAAAAGGGGGTGCCCACTAATACCGGGTAAATACGGTATGTTGGTGCAGATTTCAGTATGCTCAGCCATATCGTTGGACAACGCCATGCATTTGGGTCAAGAACAACGCCCGCTGCTTTGAATTGTGCAACGTATACAAGAGTTCCCAAAACGTTGGCTGTCTTGGGAGCTGCGTGAAAGTGTTTCTCACCATACCCTGGAAATGATGTGCCTTACCCGGCCGCCTTGCGTTGAACTTGAGCATGCGGAAATCTTCCTGAAGGCTGTTGAATTTGATCTCGAGCTCATCCCATTTGCGCTGCGAAACACTCCTGTATGATGCCGGCCTTGCCACGCCATTGTCCATGGCGCCTTCTATGCGTATTGGCCTCCTGCTGACGGGTTCCAGTGCGTTGCGAAAATTTGCTGGTTCTTCAGTAGGACTCCAGCTTCCCGCCACTGCAATTTCCCCATTTTCTACGGTAGACACAATAGCGCCTCGTTCATTAAAGTCATCTAATGCATCATTGTATGTGACCTGGATTTCGAGGCAGTCTGTGTCGCCAACTGAGTCGAGAGTTCCCTGATTTCCTGAAACAACACGGCCACTCTTTGAGTTTTGAAGGCTCGTATTTAGCTGCCTCAGCCTTCGGATTCGATGGTTCACTCTGGACTCCCTCATCATTGAATTGCATCTCATATTTGGCGGCAATATTTCCGTTTCATTCAATACCCGTGCGTTTGGCGCTGCATTTGCCTCAGCCCCTCGGACCGAATTTTGTGCCACAGCGATTTCTCCAGGACTGCCCGCACCTGTATGAGCCCCACAATCGCCGTACGTCCACACATGACCTACGCCACCTTTTTCACGCCGCATCTCTGCACAAGGTCGACGAACTTTACTTCCAGATGTCGCAAGTTCAGTCCTTCCACAGGCTGTCACCCTGCCCTGGGGAATCCCCTTGCCTCCTTGGTCTCCTTGCATAATGCCGTTGATTAGATCCATGCGTGTCTTATTCCGCAATCCCCAATATGATGTGTTCGGCCGACCATCGCGCTGCTGTTGTAACAGCCTGTTTTGATGAGCACCTGGAGCAGTCTGGGCCGTCACCAGGCCGTGATTCGCAGCCCCGCACTTTGTTGATTGTGGGAGAATCCAATTTCCTCATTCATCTCATTCCCATGTGCATGGCCTGCGTGGCTGTAGTGAAATCAAGTCACGAAACTTCTTCGACACATTCGCTTAGGGAAAACGGGACATCACAAATTTAGTACATTTCCTGCGGTTCATAACGCCCGTTCTATGCTTTAAACAATTGATGCTCACACAGGGTGAAATTCTGACCTGGAAAACGTAGACCAGAGGACAACCACAGACATGGTTTGTGATGACACTTCTTTGCCCGTTCAGATGCTTTCCAGCTGCGTAACTGAAGAAATAAGTTCAGTGTTGCATTGCTCCTCCGCAATTTCACGGAGCTATGCAGACCGAGTAGCAATTCAAAAAAGCTACCTCGTGGTAGGAATTGGAGGCGCTTCACCAATTTGGTGCCTCCATATGCCCAGTGTTAGAATACGTTTTGGGCTGGATAAATCATCTACTGTCAAAAATATGAAATCCAAATATGATGGCCTATACCAATCGCAGCCTACCGCCTTCTTTCAGAAGAGGGCTGTTCCCGCTCGCAATTACACAAACCCGAATTGCGGATCAATTCTCTCATTGGGAACTCAAATGGAATTGAGGTATCGCTATCGCAGCTCTGCGCTGCATATCCCACATAAAGCGCATTTGAGAGATACCCAGCAATCAAAAGCGATCGGCGGGTCACCGCCAACCTAAACCACAGCTTTCAATTTTTCATTCGTATGGGTGCAAGGCTCCCAACGCAAAATACATCTCCACTCATCCGGACACCCGCAGCCCTCTTGCCTCCTCAACAATACATACGACGCAGTGCCATTTGTGTCTCACCACAAATGTGCAGATTCGGTCTTATCTCCCCTCAGAGTTGCGCTTTCGCGGTGCCTTGGGCCTGAGGCACAAAAGCATGCAATGTGATGTAGGTATTGCGTTGTCGTGGCTTTCCTAGTTGGAGCATGTTTGGAACGTGCGTTCGTGAATGAATTTGATCGCTCGCCTTGCATTTCATGCAAACTGACATTCCTCCTTGTGCAAAAGTGAATTGCAGATATTTAGGGAAAATGGCATGTGTACCGCCCAAATTCCAGAGATCATCCGGTACATGTCTTTTGTGCGCAGCGGCGCCTCAACACAGGCAGTTCAGCTAACAACAGGGATACGAGCGTCAGCTGAAGGAAGCATCAATAACGGTGTTCCAAAACTATTAATCGGAAATTTCGTGCCCAGAAGCGCGGATTTCAATCAGGTATTTCACAATTGACATTAAACGAGCCAATGAGGTCCACATGATGAGATAATCGTGTGGAAAGAAGATGCGAGACTGGCATAAGCCCCTCAGTTGCTGCCCTCTGCCCCATCATGGCACTGGTCTGTTCCGAACAATTGTAATTCACGTGGACATGGACATGGCGCAAATCTAGATCAGGGCTTATATTTGACGTATACATCTTCAGTGATGACTGCAGCTGACTATGTGTACTTCGCAAATGCGGATCCCAGGAGAGCCGCCCGAACATGGGATGCTGCTGCCTTGCGTCCATCCCAGGATTTGGACGCTTCCCCCTTTTCCGCCAAGCCCTTTCGTGTATACTTTCCTCATCAGCATTTCTGTGGCTCGCTGCTCATCGTCGAGCATTATAGTCATTGTGTCCATGGTTCGCCATGCAGTGCACGGAAGGGCCTCATGGACGGCGCCCGACCGAAATCAGCTGCGCCTGGGGCCCATCGCGAGCCACAGGCAGGAAAGCGGACAAACAGCAGTATCCACAACTTGACTGATCCAACGGATGGTTGATCGCCGCGGCGCGTGGTGTGCGCAGCAGTTTCTGCGGCCTGTGCGCACTGCGTACTACACAGGTAATGAAGGCACCTAATGTACCCCCTTCGACTGCACCAGCCCCAGGCTGTTGCTCGTGCGGGAAGTCAACATCGACGGCGCCGAGGCACCCCACACTTTCACCCTTGAGCTCTTTGGCAGGAGGACGCGCCGTCCCCAGACAGCGACGGGCCAGCGTTTGCACTGATGCCCTTGTGCGCAAGTACGCGTTCGTTCGTGCAGACATCATCTCTGCCCAAACCGGCAAGCCCAACACAAGGGCCTCGAAAGAAACCCCGTCAACGCCACACAGGCTGGACAGTCCCTGCCGCGGGCATCCAATTCGACGGCCTCTGCGGTAAGTGGTCCTGCCACCGAGACTGCCCGGACTGCAGGGGCTGGGGTTGGTGTTCGCAACGGCTCGCTGGCGTATCCAAGCTCACCGTCGCTGCCTTGGCCTCCCTTCTGCTCCAGTCTCCGCACTTGCTTCTGCTGCTCGATGTCCAGTGCGTGCGGCGGTGCCCTCATTCCAGTGCAGTTGTCCATTGATGATGGTTGCTCGCGGCACCCAGGCACACAATGGACTATGACCGCCCTCCGCGGCCTCCCAACGGGGCGCCGCGCGGGAAAGCCCCCGTAAGGAGCGTGCTGCACCTGCACTGATGGCGAAGCCCTTTGTTCCCGTTATTCGGAAGGACCAAGGGAACAATGCCGTGCTGGACTTCGCCCTGGGCGGGGCCACGCTGTCGTTGGAGACGCATTCCAAGATACTCTGAAGACGCACGTTACGTACACGGTGCCAGGGTTGGACTCCCCAAACTGACACACAGCGCCGGTGTGAGCGCGTCAGGACCTGCAGTCACACAGTAATTCCTTAGCCTGTGAGGAGTCTGTGAATGTGCTCAGGCCTGTGAACAATTGGCCTAAGCCTACACCCAAAAATGACCCCAGTCACCGCCCAGTCACGCCAGTCAGGTCCCTTCATCACTTCAAACTGGATGTTTGTCCTGACTCATAAGACATCCCCACATTTTCAAATTATTGAACACGGAAATTCCAATTCTAATAGGTCACCATTGTCTTGAAGCGGGTATATTTAGTCTCCTCGTTTCCACCCATGCGGAAGAGACTCGACCTGCTCGTGCGAGCAGGTATCACACGCGATGTGTCACCCATACTGGTGCGGATATAGAAAAGTGGTCCCACGGAATAAAGAAATGAACCGCTGTCTACACAGCTGCTTACACAGTCGTGAAGCTTAACAGAAATTGAAAACTTAAGTCTACAACACACGGGCTTTGGAAGATGCAGGGCACTTGTAGCACTTTGATTTTATAAAATTTCTTTCGTAAACTGGAGTCATTGGCAACATCTAGCTGGAAAATGACACTTGAGCATAGAAACCATGCCATACTGACGGTTTTCACAACTGAGTTGGGAAAACAAACAAACAATCGAACAAATCCAAACAATGGCCAAGCTGCCATTTTTGGAAGTGTCAATCCGATCTTGCCAACAAAAAATACGCTGCATGCACCTCATTGCATTGCAATAGTCACCAACGACCTTCCCCATCGAACGCACCCCATCAATCACAAATCGCAATCGTTACCAAACAATTATATGACCCTCTGACCCCTGTGCTGTCACCCAATCTGTCTCAATCATCACTTATGGCACAAAACTCACCAAAAGTCACAAAGTATTGTGCTGTGATCTCAAAATGACATGCCGCAATTTGGCTCCATGCATACATATCCAATGCAAGTCAACTTTATCTCTTAAATGCATGCTTAGAAACTCATGCAACACTTATTCCTTGTCCCTGTAGATGCGCATGCATGTTTTTGAAATTCTCAGATTGAACTGATCGTCATGAAAAGCTAGCAATTCTGGAAGAATGAAATTTTCAGGCCTACATGCCATCTCTTCAGATTTTGCCCCAAAATTCGTTTCTTAATGACTTTTGAACGTACCATGTCGTGCTCATAATGACTCATGTATTTTTTATGGGGTCCAGTTGCATGCAATTGATACACAAAGGGCTGGTGGGTCATTTAAATGGCATCGGGAAGATCCCACAAACTTCTACAGCACCCCCAAGAGGGAAATTGACAAAAGGGGTCCTCTGTGGGGTGGCATTTGACGAAGGAGAGTCCTCTACAGAGTCGCCCCTAGTAGGACCGGCTTACCACCTGTGCCGCTCTGGCGCCGGTATGGCAATGCGTCTAATGCGCAGGGGCCGGTCAGAAGACCCACTTTTGCCATTTTCCCTTTTACTTAAGAGCGCAAAGAAAGAATGGTGCGGAGCGAAGAAAAACTCCATTCTACGCTGCTTTTTTTCCATTGTTTTTTACTCACACAGTTTAGGGTTAGCACATTACCCCGCTATCCGCCACCGATATAAGCATCTAACTTGGGATTGGGTATTCTAACTTGAATCCCCTTCGAAGTCGCTACAGGCGAACAGAATATTGTTAACCATCTGCATAGGGTAGTCCACAACGGCCGCTCCCAGCCAACGAGGACGGGAATCTGTGGGCGCTGCGACAGCTGTGGAATATGCGAGGCGGTGGTCGAGCTGTGTGCCTCATCAATCTGCAACTTCCGTGTTCTCTGCATCCGGCCGCCATGGATTCTGACACCCTAAATTGCTGAATATCGCTGCCTGTGCGGCGGCAGGTTGCTGCGGCGTGTTTCTCCCTTGTTGCCTATACGAAGGCAACGTCCGGAAGGTTCGAGGCTCTGGCTTCGACGGCAGCTGCTGCCTGATGGCCGGCTGCTCATATTTCGCACGATGTAAGTGACGCATGGCACGCTTCGTCTTTCGTGTTGCGTGATGGGCAGATTAGACCAATCGCCAATATTGAACGAACATGTGCAACACATGTTCTGGGAGGGACATGGACACCACGCAGAGAGTTTCCTCAGCGATGAATTGCCATACGACAAAAGTTGTAGCAAAATGCCTTTCGGTATGGTAAGCAATAAATTTGAAATTACTGACAACCAGGCAGCACGAAATCTATTTGGGATACGCAACTTTTGTGTAAGATAACGGGCGCTTTGTTACAGACCAACCCATACAATTCTTTTGTTACGAAGCACCATTGCAGATCTGCATCTACGCGGAACATGTTTCAGGAGAACACATAACACAAGTTTTCCGCTTGATCTAACCCAGTTTACAACAATTTTCGGCTTTTTGCATAACTTGTTTGAATAAGTGATTGTTTCGACAACAATCATGAATTGATGGAAAATCGCTTACCTGGTACCCATTCCATGCTGTGCCCATATTCAGGCTGTCTCTATCTTTTGCGGATTTTCATTTACTCCCTCCGCAGTAACCCTGCACATTAGAAACAGGCAATGGCTCCCAGTATGCATGCACTTCGGCTTAGTATCTTTTATGTTATACGCTCAGGAAACTAACGGCTAAGAAAACGTCAATTTCGTCCGACATTCAGGAAAGGTGACGTTTCTAGTTGACTGTCTCGCTTCAGTTCCATAGCGTTTTTGCCATACCACATGGCTGAGCAACAGCATTTTCACCTCTGGACTGAGGTGCATTATGTGGTATGTCACCGTGATAGGTACCAGAATGTTAACTATTTGAAGGCGTTGTACTGCTAAAATTGGCACAGAAAATACCGTCAAAAATGCACGATGTGCTTCCATTTTAAAATGCTCAGTATTGTGAGAAATCCGGTAAGTAGGCGAATTATTGCAACAGTTATGTCCAAATTGGCATGCGGGATCCCTTGCCCTGTGTTGTTTATTGCAGTCTTTGCTGACGAATTCCGGATAGACCTCCGCACCAAGCGCAATTTGCCCGAGGAGCCTAGCAGTGACTGCTGTATTCATTGCTGGTGCGCGGGGCTGGCAATTTACCAGGAAGCGAGGGAATTGAAGGTGGGTCGAAACATTCTACCTTCATACGAGATATTGCGTTTTGAGCACACATGCACGCTTCGTTGAAAGATTCCACACTGTGTTTGTGATCTAGCGACGCTAATGCAGTCTCATTGTGTGCGAAGGTGCTCGCCTAGATGGCCTTCGTCTTCGTTGTCTCAAGGGCGTTGAAAGAGCATTGCCGCTATCAGCTCAAGTACAGTACAGAACTCAACCCAACATGGGACATTTATTCAATTAGGAGTTTGTTCATGGATTCTCATTTACTAAGTATGTGTCTCTTGGTGGGACTCCTGTGGTCGAAGGCCATCTTCACCAATCGATGTTTTCTTTTCATCTCATTGAATTATCAGGTCAAGAGCTGATTGATGGCAACACCCAGTATGCGTTAGGCACGCTGAATCCTAAAATGTATCTATTGACGAACGGTCTTTGCATGGCGGCAGCACAAATACAGGATAGGGTGGAATCACGGGTCATAGAATTTTGACGTCTCATTCATGCATTAGCCTTTTCCAGGAGAGCGCCTGCAGCAGGTGAGTCATTCACAAAGGCTTCCCGATTCTCAATTCGACTATATCAAGCAATTCCTTGCACCCCGCACCCCCTCCCCTAATCCCGCCCGGATCGTTGGCGCCTAATGCAGTTGCATCATCAGTGCAACGGTTCGAAGGATACTTTCGAAGTAATGTCGTCCCTCATGAGAATAGCTCCCATTCCACATGAAATTGAACTCATGGGCTTTCTCCACGCTTTTCACCACTTTCTCTGCCAACATTGTGCTGCAGTTCGTGTGTTTAGCCAAAATGCCCCGAGCGGCCCACGTTGAAGTGAAGCAGACGGGTATCGGCTTCTTGCGCTTCGCAAATCTTCGAAGAGCAGACACTCGCAACACGGGAGCAACTGGAGTCCAAGCACAGTCGCCAGTGCGGCCTGAGCATGTGGAGGAATCATGATGGATTGCCATCGGAATGTAACGAGCTGTTCACCCGTTTCGACGCTGGGAGATTTTAGATGCACACCTCCCAGCAGACGCAATCCTGCGTTGCGCGGTGACGCGTATTTTGCGTGACTGGGGGAAAAGGGAAATAGCGGCCCCTCGGAAAGGGGCAGGGGGTGAAAGATTGGGTGCAGACATGTTATGGTGCAGAGACAGCCGTGGACAAACTTACAGTCATATTGCATCGCACGGGAGAGGCATCGTCGCTGTAAAATACACGCCAAATTCGATTCCCTGGAGTCTGAAGTGATCAAGGAGCACGATGCCAGCCGTTGCAAGGCAAGTTTGCAACTGCAAGTCGCACACACACGGAGCAGCAAGAAACTGTTGGTTGTGGTCATGTGTCATTAGCAATGCTGTTCAGCACACTGCGCTCCCTCATTTCTGCAACTTTGTCCATGAGTGCTATGATCACCATTTAAAATGCCAGTATTTGGCAACTTTTCTCATTCAGTGTAATGCCACCACAAGGCCGTATTCATGGATCCCACGAGAGCTACATCGAGCGATACTTTTCCGTTGCCAGCGGCGTATCTCAGTGGATCGTGAGATAGCAGCCAGTCTGGATGACCCGAAACAGCATCTGCATGAACAACTTGATGGCTACACGCACCGCCTTGGTCTGTCGTTGTAACGAAATTGGACAAACTGTGATCAAACAATCTTTTGACTTTGGCGATGCCGTTTCGGTGGTACAACTGTGTCCTTGCAGCCACAAGGCACACACCTCAAGCACCATTTGTAGGCAATTGTGGCCTTCCGCATTTGCTCAACAAAGGAAATTGTGCCACTTTGTGCCACACAGCTCTGTAGAGAAATAGATTTCTGCATTATGCTACCAGCATACGCCCGTAAAGGCACAGAGCAGTTGCTGTGGGGATTCCTTCCTGATAACAACCTCTGCCGGCACGTTGCCTCTCTTAAGCCATTGTGGTGAAAACAACAAGAATCTGGAGTCCTATTTTCTCGGGATAGGATGACCCAATGTGGATGACGATGGGTTACGATGGAGAGCACCTGAGCACAGGGAAACGGCCACAAGTCGCGGCACTTACTGTCAGAGCTCAAGATCCTCTTTAGTTAGGTCCATTTCAGATAACATTCATACCGCATTGCCTGGCTCCATGCTGATGATGGATAACATAGACTGAATACTTAAGTGAATACCAAACAGAATATGGTTGTTATGCTTCCGGTCGGAGTGCCTACGATACATGCCCGCTGGGAGAGGCAGCGTCTATAGGCGACCAGGAGCCCACACGGCGTGCTTCTGGCAGCGGTACATTGCGCCAGCTTGACTAGGGGACTTTCGCATAAAGCCCCTTTGCCTGCTCACGTTATTGCGATTTATGCAGGGCGAGCTCCACAGCCGGCGACCCCTCTTGGTCCATCCACCCACCGGCAATGCGCCATGCCCTGCCGCCATGCATGGCCTTTCCAAAAGGCCGTGGGGAGGTTGCAAACGTGTTGCTGTGAGTCGGGGGCTGTAGACTCTCGTCCGCCAACAGCAAAGTTGATCATATTTGAAGGAGCTAGCTGGGCTTTCTATGGCACCGCACAACAATTTTGGTCAAGTTGATGCCCTTGTTAGCATTTTTGCATGTGGCCGATGTGGGCGACCCGAGCGGGGCATGTTGGGACATTAAACGGGAAGCAGCAGCAAATGGCACAGCGCAGGAAGTAGGCTGCATGTGCGTAGCTTCCATACAGCATTCAAGGCAAGCCCTGTCTGCGGAGTCCATGGGGCGCGCAACAGCAACCAGTCCCACCTGGATCCTATCTCTGGGCTCAATGGTTGCGAAGGAAAGCAGCACATTCATTCTGACGGCAGCCCAGCTGCTCTTCTATGGACTTCTAGCTCTACTGAAGGTTACATCACAAACTTCATCACCTCACTCCTCTCAACGCCCATTCCATGGACTGCAAGCCGGTCAAATCACTCAAAACAATGTCACAATCGCCGTGGAATTTTCCTTCCAACGAAACCCAATCCCAACCTCGAAGCCTTGAAGCCAAAACTGTTAGTTCTTTTGGAGCTGTTCCAATCGTTTCTTCTTGTACACTGCTGCTGGTCTGGTGGCCCAACATAGTCCACATGAACCCACCCAGTAAGCTAATGGAATTCCCTGGGACTTCTACACGCTCACCATTGGCATTATTGGCAGCGTCGCTGCAACTCAAGCACGCAGTTACTATCCTGGCTCTGTAGCCTTCACCCTCCTTTTCTAGCACAATTTGCCTGGCTTCCAGCGATGCTGTTGTTGATACAGCGGCAGCCTTCAGCTCCTGAACAATGGCAGCAAATATTCCTATGACGTCACTGTACAACATTCCACAACTGGTGAAGGCGGTAGCATTGCTGTCGCTTGCAAGAAATGGCCTTCCCAGCGCAGCATGCTCAAGCAGGTCAGACAATTTCCTCTTGACTCTGCGGTTGGACCATGGCCGCGGCTCCTCCAACAGGCTTTGCAGCCTGCTCACAACATCCCCCAGACAGCAGCGACTGTTGGCATCTTCCTGCATGCACTCTTCCACCAGCTCTGATAATTCCTGAGGACACTGTCCCCACATTCTGGACCGAAGGTTGCCAGCAAAACCTCCAACACAGTCTGACATGACAGCGCCCAGTGCATAGACGTCCACCTTCTCCCCACTGACCTGGGAGTCTTGGGCACTCCAGTACAGCTCTGGTGCGATGTAGCCACATGTACCCACGAGCCGACTGGACACATCATCACCAGATCTCTGCCTCGAGCAGTCGAAATCGGCCAGTTTTGCAACCAATTTCAACTCGCCATCCGCCCTTGTGGCTGACAACAATATGTTGCCTGGCTTCACATCTCCATGAGTCACAGGAGGGCGAAGGCTGTGCAGGGCTGCAAGCCCGCTGGCCACCTCAAAGAGGACAGCCACAATTTGTGCGTATGTCAGTGACATGCAACAAAAGGGATCTTGGAGCACTTGCCGCAAACTGCAGTTCATCAGCTCCATCACGATGAAGGTCTTGCTTGTCCTGGCAGAGGAATTCACGCCGAAAATCTTGACGATATTGTCGTGCTCCAACTTCCGCACTTGCTCCAGCACCTGGGCCTCCTTCTCAAATCTCGAAACTTCTGAAAAACGCACTGCAACATCCTGGTCATCCCACTTCCCCCTTTTGGCAATGCTGAATGCCCCACGCCCCAGTACCTGGTTCTCATACACCCTCACAGTTCCTTCTTTCCACTTGCTCAACACAAAGAACCCATACAGCTGTGAATACCAGTAACCTCTGAACGGGCTCATATCATTCTCCAATAGTCCCCCCTCTTCCAAAAGACAACCATCCCCAGCAGGTATGTCAAGTACCAAAGATGCACACTTCCTTGAATGGCCACTTCTCTGCCTTCGAAATCTCCAAAAGAGCAAAGCTGCAATCACGATGATGCCACCAACACCTGTGCCCACACCTACCACCGCCTTTTCAGTATTGTTGAACTTCTCTTCGCCGTTCACAACCTGGAGGAGCAATCACATCTGGCATTAAAACATGTACAGGCAACCTGGCTTCCACACACACTACATACACTAGTTTGTCACCTTTGCATTGACATCCACGGTGGCCTGTCCACATTTGCCTGCCCATTAACTCAGGTGCAAGATGTTGTCCAAATGTCACATGAGCAGCATGAGGCCATGACCCAGTTTCCATCGCGTCCACTGTGCTGTCTCTAAGAACACCACAATTCAGCTATGCTGCGTGTGGCCAGGTGTTGCCATCAAACCGCCCATTCTCGAGTTCAGCCTAGAGCAGCTAACAGAGCACATGACAAAACATTCGATTCCACATTGCTGCATCCAATGTCAACAGTATGTGGCTGATGGTAGGAGCCGGAGCAGTTTATGCTGGGTGGAAATTTCAATTGAATGAGCACTGACAATTCCCAACTGCCCAGTCTTGGAAGGCACACATGCTCAATACCAGCAATCCAATGCGCATTGCCCCTTGCTGCTGCTGTGCACATAGGGTGCATCTTTGATTGCTGCCTTTGGCCCTGTTTTTGCAGTCCTCTACAAGCAGCTTTGTGTTTAAGGAATTGTTGGTCCTCAATAAACCACAACATTTTGGTTCGTGCTCCTGTCTGGACCAGCAGAAATCCATACAAGCACCACCATTTTTTTTGTCCAAAGTTTTGCGTCCAGCCACTACTGCGCTCATATTCATGTACCCGCATCCATTTGCATTATTTGTTCTCAGGAAGGATTATAGTGTTTGTGCCACATTTGGAGAGAAGAGCAACAGACACATTCCCTGGGGACCTTTGATATTCAGCCCAAGCTAGTTGGGATTCAGTTAGGGGAAGTGAGCAAGATTCCAATATATACAGAATTCCCATGTATTACAAGTTGATCTAAGCAAGGAGCTCCCCCACAGAACGTAAAGCACAATGGGATGCTCCATCCCATGCTAAATTGCAGTTATGAATTGTAGCCTAGAAAACCTATCACAACATCTCAAATTTGCATCAAAATTTGTCGCAATGTTGTAATTTGAGCCTAGTTTGCGTTCCCAAAGACAACCGGATAAGCAGCCAATTTAACAATATCATTATGAACAGACACCACTCAGTCAAGTGGTTCATGGTGGCTTCAAAACAATCCGTTTTCAGACCATGGACTATGCCACCTTGCGGTACCCCCCACCCTCACCCCCAACCCCAACCCCACCACACACGCACACACTCGAAGTGATGGAACTTAGAGGTGCGCTTCAGAGAATAAGTTCGAGCGGAGATAAAAACCTAGAGGGCAGGCCGCCACCTTGTCCCGACAGGCGCGATCGACGATCTCGCCCATCTCTTGCCTCCATCCCAATTCCCTAAACTGTGTGCTGGTTGTGCAATGCGATCTTTTCCATCCACACTGAAAACTACTCCTGCTATGTCTTGGGAGGTCTAAAGTTCCCTTCCCATCAGTGGGCCCAGTTCAATTTCCTTGGATTGTCGAGTGCATTTCGAAAGTGCTTACTAATGTTCACAATTCTTTGGCACGAAGTCTCGAATCTATGGGCGAGATCTTCGATCACGCCTTTCAGGAGGTGCTGGCAGCTTGCCCCCCGCCTCTATACCTCTACTCAGACCTGCTGTTGAAAGTGCAACTCCAACTCTTGTCGCTTTGCACAATGGAGGCCACTGCAAGGTGGCATTGTCTAGGGCCCGAAAATGGGCAGTTTCGGCGCCAACTTGAAAAAATGGGGTAGTTTGGAAAAGTAGCGTCTGTTCAAAATGTATACTGCGGAATCACTACTAAGCCGATTGACTAGAATCAAATTACAATATTGCGACAAGTTTTGGTGAAATTCTGATATGTTTAGGTGGGCTTTCCAGGGGCACATATCATAGTGGCAATTTAATATGGGACGGAGGAAGTATATATATGCTCATGATTTTCCAAGTGACAAAGGCATTAACCAACACATTTGCTTGTGCCCAACAAACACAGTATATTCGTGCTGCCAAGGAAGATAGGGGACACTAAGAGCAGTGGCGTGATGGCCCAGTTGCCGCAGCATTGTGGATTGAAAGAGGGCATTGCCCTCAAATGCAAAACCGCACCTTGAGTTGTTGAACTTCCGCGATCCAGTCCGTGAACATGCCGACTGCTATGTAAACAAATGGAGCGTCTGCTTGGCACAGTCTCTGATAAAACGATGCAATGCCCACAACAGTGTCACTAGAGGGATCCGCTTCACTGATGTTGCTTGCTGAGGGGTCAACAAACAGTAGGGGGGCTCCTGTCTCACACAAACCTGCACCAACAGAGAACACCATAGTCCTTAACATTTAGCAAGACATCATTCAACAATGGTGCCCTCTCTCAAAAACATCGTGCAACCGAAGGCTCTGCAGGACTTTTCCAGTCAAAAAAAGTGGCTCTGTTCCAAGAAAATGGGTGGTCGGATGCTAGTCGCTCAAAGAAGGAAGTCTCACTCACCCATCTTTTAGCAAGCACACTGTTCGCCTATCCTCTACAGATGTGGTAACAAAATGCAAAGATGTTCTACAGTTCTCAAACATGCGCAACAGGCTTCGCAAACAAAACTGGATTTTGCTAATGTTGCAAACATATACCGTATTTACCCGGTATTAGTAGGCATCCACTATTATTATCCACCCCCATCTTTGGGGGTGGAAACCAGTGTTAGTATCCACCCCCCCAAACATCGACAGAAACGAGCGAAGGCGCGGATGGTGGCAAGGCAAGTCGGCGGCTGGTGTTGGACTGCATCGCCCAGTCTGGACCAAACCGCGTTCCCTGCGATTCGCACGTCGACGGGGACGATCGGGTCGGGGTGGATGCTCTCGAGGGAGAATTTGGAAGGGGGCCCGCTAAATGCCGGATGTTCGACTGGTCGCCGTTGGCCCTCTCAGCGCAGGATCGCAGGGCAGCGACCGACGCCGCGGGGCTTGATCAATGAAGTCAAGAAATCAAAGCCACCATGGTTTCTGGATTAAGTCAACCTGCTCCCCGGCCGGTCAGAGCAGGTTCCGGCCTGGCGCCTGCCAAGGGCTCCCCAAGGCCCAGCGCCAGGAATGGGCAGGCGACGGCGCTGGTCGGAGAGGCTGCCGTTGCGAGACCCCGCCTTGCAAAACTGTCCGCAAAACGCTGCGAAGGCTGGACCCGTCCCCAATTCGCACATTGCACTGGCTACCAGGACACAAACCCAGTCACAGATCCCATCAGCCGTCCCAGCTGCCATCATCCCATGAAAACGCCGCGTGTCAAGTGCATAGTCGTGACCTGGCGGCCCAGCAAGGCGAGACTTATGTCAGTACCCGTTCTCTGCATTGGTGAGGCAAACGCCCCTCGAGCATTCCAGCGAGGCCCTGTTGGCCCCAATTGCCAGTCGCCACCACCTGATGCAGCCCCAAGTCAAGGCCGCCAGCTGCCGTGAAGAGGCTGACAACATTCCTCTATGGCATTTCCATTTTCCATTTGGCCATTGCTGGGCATTTCATGGCCTATTTGTCAGAAATTTTCTTTGTCTACTGTTTGGGATCAGGAGTCCAAACCGCGTTAGCACACAAGACCCACTATTAGATCCACCGCTCATTTTGTGGATCCAATACATGCCTACTAATACCGGGTAAATGCAGTAGCATATACTACACCATTTCTGTGCGTCATTTCTCACAGTGGCTAGGTTCAACAGGACATGGAACAAATGGCTCCTGTGCGGGGGAGAATGGTCAATTGAAAGCCCTTGTATAGAAGTCATCTTCAGGACAAGTAGCACAACCTGGATGCAGCTCGCAGCAGCCATGCACTGCTTCGAAAAATCCTGTTTTGTAGGATAGACATTTGGGCTACCTAACAGCTCAGCTCAGGCAAACATACCCACCTGTGCAAGCATCAACACCATTCCCACCCCAGGCACACACCATCTGCCTCAAAATCGAAACTCGTCCACAGGCACCCCCAACCCCCTGTAAGGACAGGATATTGTAACCCCTCTGACAGGCATCATTTTTTAGGAAAGCCAGCTCTGTCTCCTGCAGCTGCGGTGGCCGCTCCTTTACAAAGTGGGCTCCAAAGGGCCCCCACCCAATGGTAGAGAGTTTTTGCCCATCATCAAATTTCAGTGTTCCATTTGCAAGAAGAGGTATTGTCACATTGGTGGCTGGCTCATCAAGCAACAGAAGGGCCAAGTTGTAGCCGCTGTCAACCCGATTATTCCATCGTGGATGGAAGAACACCTCAGTGAAATTGCGGACCTGCAAAATCAGGATGCACGCACCAATAGTGTTGAGCTCAATGGATAAGAGCTGAAAAGCTCCACACAACAACCACAGTTGCAGTGCATGGAGCTGTGACAATGGGAACATGCTGCTTGGAGGTTTTGCTCAACAACGACTTTCAGGTGCGTGGATTTTGTTCCACCATGGAATTAACCGAGCTCCTGCAGTGAAGCGCATCAGCCAGCTCACACAACAAAACGAACAATGGCAAAAATGACAGGATTCTGTGGACCGACCCTGACACACAACTCCAAGGCAACTCCCACACAACTCTCAGTGTCTAAGCTGTGCGGCTCACCTGCAAAGCGACATCAACCTCCGTGGGCTGAAGCTCATAAGCTCCCACATTGACAGCAGGATTCCCAAAGTCCAGCAATATTTGTACGCAAAAGGCTGCTGTCAGAACCCACTGTTTGTCTATCAACACGCCACCACAAACGTGGCTCCTTGGCAAACTGCCTGCTTGTAGCGACACTGCATAAGGGTAACGACCTCTTGGAGCAGCTGTGCCACCCTGCACATAGCACAAGGCCACAGGACATCACTGACCTGCAGTCACCAGGACGAAGCGATGTCCTGCACAGTTGCTGAGGGGGAACAACACAGAATACAGGCAAAGTGCAGTTGGACTGGACATGTGGCTGGCAACCATCTGCACCAGCCCCCATTCCTCAGGCGATGCAAAGTACTATTTACAGACATTCACCTTTTGCTCTGGACACAGTGGATCAACCACACAGAGCACTCCTGCCTCGTGTGTTTTCCAACGATGCATCACAACACCCAGTGCACTACCAGAGCAATATGACCTTGCCACCCCTCCTGCACCATCCGCTGAATCGACCACATTGCCAGGTAAACATTCTTTAAATTGCAACCGGGGCGGCACTTTTCTTGTCATGATTTCGACGCAGGTTCGCATCAATTCTATTAGCACATTCATTCATTCTTGGCCACGCCTCCAAACCAGTACATGCTGCTGGAACTCCTGGAATTTGAGTTTTGCAGTGTATATAGGATGGCCTGAAGGAAAATCATGTGTCCACAGGAAGAAAGGTTGCTGCCCAGCTGGATACTGCAGGTGGGGACAGCTGCTTGTGCAACAGCGATGTGCCCTTGCAGCAAAGAAAAACCTATATAGGCCAAAACATCCGATCACGTGACAAAGCCGTTGGCAGGCTACAACTGCCGAATCGTGCATTTCCACACAACCAGCAATACACAAGAGGATGCTGCTGATGTTGGGAGCCGGGGTTCCAATGCCTCACTGTGCATTCTTGCGTTGGTGATGCGGTGGCAACAATGATCACCTTATAATGCGCATTTTCACATCTTTTCAGACTCTATCTACAGCAGCAACGGGCCTGCCTGTGGGGCTGCCGCTTGCTTGCTGCTGGGGATTTCAAGAACATCCTTGCATGAGTGCCAGGGCAGCACAAGTTGATAACATCTCCCAAACTAACCGGAACGTCTGTCGGTGTCCTCTTTGTTCACCGGGTAACACGACAGGAACGACAAGAAAAGTGCAATTGATGTCAGCAATCACAATTCCTGTGTCTCAGTAGAGCTCAGCACCTGCTTTCCTGACAACTCACCTGAACCGCGGGGGACCAGGCCGCAGCGGCCAACAGCCACAGGAACAATGCGCTCCGGCGCACACCTACATACATCTCTGCACCAAGGAAGGGTGCAGTCAATCATTCCAGCAGTACAGGGTGGACACTTGCGCGGAAGATCCCCTGAGCACCCAGACAGACGCCACTGACGTCTTTCCCTCCCTTGGATACAGGCAACCTCAACTATGCGGCCCATAGGCGACACGGCCTGTATCGAAGAGGCAGCCACGGACGCTGGGCAGCAAACGCCACGTTCAAAGCGGTTCCCAACTGCAGCTCGCCATTCCAAGGGCTCAAGAAATGGGCCAATGGGCCGCAAGCGACTCACGCTGAGGAGGCAATTCCCGCTGCGGGCCACCCAGCCGCTCGGCCCCGGCGAGTGGCGCCCGCTCCTGCCCGCGGTGCCCGCGTCCCCGCGACGGTCGCGCGGCACCCCTTGTCCCGCACCGGTGCCTCGCACTGCCAAACGCGGCGGGGAAGGTCAGGGCCAGCGTGGCGCGACCAGCCCTGCAATCACCGCATCGAATTTCACGCCCCTTCCTGCGCTGGAAGCGGAGAAGTCAGGTTGCCATCAACATTCATCAGCAAATGACCAGAAAATGCTCGGGGAGCAGCTGCGCAGGCGGTTCCTCTTGGGCTGTGTCCAAGCCTTTGGGTGAAACGTTGCCTACCCATTGTTCGATTACAGTCCATTCTGCTCAAGTAAATGGC